>OOFC01001941.1:15264-75237 GCA_900323345.1 Pseudochromis fuscus | reverse complement strand
CTCCGCCTGCAGCTTCGTGATGACGAAGTCGTCCCGCACCACGGAGTCGCTCTCCTCCGAGGCCCCACATGGATACACGTCCGAGAATTTAAACAACATCTGGCATTGCTCGGGGTCCTCCGTCTCCTCGTAGTCTCCATCCGGGACAAAAAAGTGATGAAAAGTGCCGTTGGAGATCTCCGGCTGCAGGGGCCCGGTGTAGACTGCCGAGCAGCATGGCAGAGATGTGACTATGATGAGCAGCAGTGGGACGGGATCCATCATGCACCTCCTCTCTCTCTTTGGCGAACGGCATCTGGACTGGCAGCCGGATCCTGTGCGCAGTTTTCATCCCGACTCATGTTACACATCCCCCGTCACCTAAAAGGCGCAGACTGCCTGTTCATGTCTGAGGGGCCCTCGGTGGCCCCTGGGCACGCACTGTTAAATCAAATAATGACTTCAATAAAAAATTTTAAGTGGACTTAACTCACTTTTCATCATCTTATCTATACTTAGTTTAAATAAGTAACTTATAATATGGGATTGAAAATATTTTCAATTAGAGAAAAATAAACTTAAAAGTAATGTTTTTTCCTCAGTGTGTAGTTTACACAGTGTATATGTAGATACAATATAGGAGTTTATTGTAATTTTTTAGTGTAATTTTCTCAATCCATACAAGTGAGATCGATTTAAGTCAATTTTGCTTAAGCAGTGCACCCAACATAAAAATATGTTATCATAAAACATTGCTTTAAAGTTTGACAAGATTAAAAAGATTGTGTTTGTTGTACTACTTAATTTAAATGTAGCACACTCACAGTGATTAAGTTAATATAATTACCATACACTCACAATAAACAAGTTGTTCTAACTTACTTTTACTTTACTTTACTTCACTCTAGTTTTATAGGGGTTTGCATATTTTTTTCAAGTAAAGTCAACTTATCAAATTTTACAGTGCAGTGTCGGCTCGGAGCCACGAGGCTGCTTTCCAACAAAAGTGATTTCTATTTGAGCAGAAATTGGACAGTATTATTTTAATCAGTATTATTTTAAAGCAGGATTCACAGAAAAGAGAAAACATCTGTCGTTTTCATTACGTCTCATAAATACATGTGTCAATCATTTGTGAGCAGTCTTGGATTTGTTCTTATATCCAGCACAAACTTTTTCTCTTTGTTATCCCCAAAAACTTTGTGTTTTTGTTGAGTTTGTCATTACAGTCCATTTAAAAAGACAGGTGTACAGTTCTTACATTACAGCAGGAGCTTGTTAGGCCAGTGTTCAGTCACGACATGGTGACGTAGCACCACTAGGACCTTCCAATGCATATAACTGAATCAGGACCAACTTGAGTACAGCCCCGTCTCCTGCACACAGGAGTATCAGTGTCGAGACATAATTTGGACTCATTTGTACATATATGACAATAAGACTGACAAAAACAGAATAAAATTAAATGTAAAATAAATCCCATTAGTTTTCTTGGTTCCAGTTAGTCTCTCAGTCCAGGTCAATAAAATAATAAAAGTTTTGTGATTTCTATAGTATAAAGTGCACAGGAGCAGGAGGAGAATGGGCTGAACAGATTTAGTGGTTAATGCATTTCTGTTGTATTCGCAGACTAGTTGGAGCTCTCTCTGATGACTTCAGTCAGGTGATTACATTACTGCACGGAGGGAGAGTCCCCTGGGCTTACGATCCCCTCTACTGCACATCCTGTCTTGCATAATTACATCATCACCGGGTGGTCTCAGATATGGCTTTCAGTATGTCAGCAATACTCACACAAACTGGAAACATATGGGGAGCTGTAAACACAAGACTGGAAATGTCTGGTTGTGTCCTCTGTTTGATCCATCCATTCACGGTCCATACAGTATTTGGATCTGCAGGGGGGGTTGTTTGTATTCTTGTTACTACACAACACAGTAGATGGTAAGGAACACAAGAGTTTGAGGATCATACACCACAGACCGGGTTTATTCATGAAGAAAATACAAGGAAATGCAAATGAAGTGTTAGATGTATTTGCCAGAGGGCATTACTTCATATTCTGGGTGCAGGAGTTGTTGTTCCTTCACGCACCTTTCTCAGCCGAGACCAACGAGCGGATTACAGCAGCAGGATAAAACCAGAGTTCTTAGGCTTTGTCAACAGGCAGGATACAGGTCAGCAAGAGGTGAGCAAACAACAGTCGCAAAGGACCCCGAAAGAAACCAGCAGGCAAGCAAAAATATCTAAAAACCCTATAGCTGGGAGGCACAACAAAAAAATATCTACAGCTGTACATATGCAGGCTGCTGAGGGAGGGTGGGCACACAGGAGGGAGTGGGAGCTTTTTAAATATGGATCCTGTTTACCTGAAATTAATACAATATCTGAGATCACGGTGGGAGCTATAGTGCAGCATTATTACTATAACCAGCTCCTTTTTTGGGTTTCCTGCTGTGTCGTGTCAAAATGTGTCTTAAATGCTTGTGGCAGGGGATAAACAGGGTGATTAATGAGATGCAGATGAGCAGTTGTGACATTCTGAGTCCAGATTTAGCTTTTTATTATCACTCTGCAACTGTTTTAGGGTTTTGTTGTTGATGTTCAGGAAGCTACAGACAAATATGTTTATTATCTCTGCCAAGAAGCTTGTGATTTTGCTTGCAGTGGTTTGTTTGTTAGTTAGCAACATCACAGAAAAACTACTGAACAGATCTCATTTTGAATAAGATCAGTGGATGAGATCCCTAAAAATCCTTTTACCATTATCTGTTATAATGCATGGGAAAATATTGTAACAAGATGAAGTTGCTATTTCACCATAAGATAACAACAGTGTTTGATCTATAGCATCTTGGAGCTGGATTGTGCCTTGGTGGAGATTTGTGCTCAGATGCTTTCTTGTTGATTTACAAAACCACCTGAAATAATTCAAATAACCTTCGAATTATAGGATTTGTGTTGCAAATAGCAATAATTGAGCTTAGTGTAGTGTAAATACTACATATTGACATATAATCTCTGCAAATTTTGCCCATTTACACATCTAACAAATAGAGAGTAACATTATTATTCAGTTGGAGCTGTGTTTCAGGCCTCCTGATTAATTCAAATGCAATATTTACTCTTCTTTTAGCTCAGTTTTTAGTGTCCACCAACTCCTGAGGGAACTTAGACACTTTAGCTGCTAAAATCTACACTATCTTCACCAGCTTGCTGTGAACTGATGTGTCTGCTGTTTGGTGCTGAGCGTGAAGTTAGCAGAGACTGAAACTTTGAAATTTTCTGGGCAGAAAACAAAACAACGAGGCAAAGGACCGTGTGATGCTGAAGGAAACTGGAGTCAGGGCAAAAGTACAAACGTCAATGAAAGATACTGATTTACAACATTGTTTATATATTTTTTTACTACATAACTGGAAATAATATAATATTTTTATTTCTGTGAAACTGAGGGTGCTGTTGTCACTGTGGACTGAACTTTGATACACACATTTTTGGCACCTTTAATTAAAGTCAACAGTAGTCCATGTCAGATTTTTTTTTTTTTTATATGGGTCATCATTGGGTCAGCAATTTAAAAAAAAAAAGTGTCCTGCTAGTGTGAGAAATGTGGTAACTCCACGTGTTTTGTATTTCCTATCAGCTTGGGGTCATCAGGGTAACACTTTTAGAAAGAAAGGAGTTGTTTGTTTGAAACCACTGTTGCACTTGTGAACACACTGTTGAATGAAGGATACAAGCAGAGACAGCTTGAGGCTTCTCGGCATGCAGCCCTTCTCTGTTTCTGGCTAAGTCGCACACCTGAATAAATACAGTGTCTCTCAACATAAACAGTGATAGAGTAAACTGACCGACTCGCCAAGGCAGAGCCGGGCACTGCAGGATAAAGCCGCCTCAAAGCAGATGTAGCAACACATGTAACAACAAATATAATTTAGTGGAGTTGGAAGGGATGTTCTTGTTGATCCTCCGATGTTTGTGTGTGTGCGTGTGTGTAAAGAGGCCTAAAGTCTGGAGTTGAGACAGATCCTTTCAGATGGTGATGGGTTTCCTCACAGTGCTGATCTGAGGGAGCAGGAGGTCGAGGGCCTGCAGGCTGTGTGGGAGGCTGCAGAGACAGGCAGCTGACTCACAGGAGTGAATCTTAACGACTTTGTGCTCATTACATGTTTTCATCATTTCCATTTTTCCTCATTTTCCAGCAGTGTATCTAAATTCCTTTACATGTACGACACTGACCGCTACAAATCAAGACTCAGTTTACAAAAGCACAAGCCTCAGTTCAATCCCCTGACTCTTGTGATGGTGGTAAATCCAGAGATGGTAAGACTCAGTATACGGATTCTTTTTGTTAATATTCAATTCATGAGTCAAGCTCATCTCTACACTGTAAAATAATATGTTTCTCTTTTTTCTTTGACAGATTTTTCCTGTATTCCTGTAAAAACGAAAAAAACACAAAACTAAATATTTTTTAAAAGAACATTTTTACATAAAAAGCTGTTAACTTGCAAATTTCCCCACTGTGGGATCAATAAAGGATTTATCTATCTAACTTGAAGATTCATTTTGTAAATACATGTTTAAAATGATACTGCATGGTTGGCGCTCATACACATATATTCTAGGACGGTCCAAAAATACAGACATTTTGGACAAACATCAAAGAGGAGCTGGAGAAAATTTTGGAAGAGCATTTACCCCTCGAACCTTTGTTCTTTACCTGAGCATCTGTACACTGCAGACCAGTGCTACTCACTACATGTTTTGTTGATGATTGCAAGGAAAATCATTACTATTAACTGGTAGAAATCTAACCCTCCTCCGACTGCTCAATGGCAACAAAAAGTCATAATGGAGCATTTGACTGCAGCTACAACTGAAAGTAAATATTTTCAAAAGGAGGTGGAGACCTGTCACTGGGTTACTACCTGGGCTGGAATTTTACTTCACTTGTATAATGAAGATTTTTATTTATTATCAATAATATTATTTATGTATTTACTTTTACCTAGAGCCCTGCGATAGGCTGGCAACCTGTCCAGGGTGTACCCCGCCTCCTGCCCGTTGACAGCTGGGATAGGCTCCAGCAGACCCCTGCAACCTAAGTGTGGAATAAGCAGGAATAGAAAATGACTGACTGACTTTTACCCAGTCATATGTCTCACTTCTTTTGTATATGGTATGTATGTGTATATATGTGTGTATGCATATCAAAGTATGGGGAGCCCAGTCTCAAGGTGGTTGCTTATGTTCTGTTTTGTTCATTATGTATTGCCTGTTGTTTTTGACTGGTAATAAAAGTTAAAATAAATAAATATATAAAATGATACTGCAAAGACATTTCTAACTAGAAAACACTCAGGGAGCACAAACCTCAGCCAAGGCTTAATCCAGCTGTACTGATGGTATCAACTGAATACTGCTGTGCTTTTGTGGTGAGTAGGAGACAGGTGGACATATAAACAAACAAGCAAAAACTCCCTAATTAAAGTGAAGTATTATTTCTGTATTTTTACACAGATTTGTTTGTTGATTGTCAGATATCATGTGTATTTCTGTCAGTTTTCACTACAAAAATGTTAAATAGATGTTTGTATCAGTTCACGTGTGTTTTTTAAAATCCAAAAATGACACAAGATTATGCAAAATTATTTTAACCCAAGACAATTAATTTTTATTAATGAGGGATTTTCTGAGAGTAATTTTAGAGGGCAAGCTGCCGAAACATTATCATTTAATTTCTTTTTTTTCCACATTGCACCAAGTTCCATTTAATTACATCATGTTACTGCAGTTCCACACAAATATTTGAAGAAGATTACAACACATTGATATTTTGTGATATGAGCTGTTTGCCAGAAATATGCAGGAAAACAACACTGAATATATATATATATATTTTTTTAAAAAAGTATCTGTTCAGCCTCATTATTCTTCACCATTTAATAATCGAGGAGTAGAGAGGAGGAATCCACTGAAGCAGAAGGAGTAATTGCTCCAGTGTCAGAAACTCCTTTAGACAAGTACAAGACATATCATTTGGAGCCATCTCTCTCCATCTATAGCTTTATAATTACAGTCACAGCAGGTTTTGTGCACCCTTCCTACACATATGAAACACAGCAGGGTGATGACACTTTGATCAGCCCACACACTCAACACTGTTTAAAAGCAATAAGGTCACAAACCCCTCTGGAAAGTGGGAGCATCACATAATGAATCCACTGGATATGAACACACTGAAGGTCACAAATGTTTATTCAAAAGTGCAGATGAGAGGGATGTTTTTTTTCATAATGCCCCTGATAGTGTTGTTAAGTGGAACAATGTTGATGAAACATAACCTCTGCTCTCGGCTTTGACTCTGCTCTTCCACTCAGTTTAACTCTATGCAACAGATTTGTTTGTCTTTGTTAATCATTTGCAGTGATCTCAGGTTCTCTGTTTTACCAGATCAGGCTTTATTACATTTGTGGTGAAGTTCCCAGGTTCTCCTGAACTGTTTGTACTTTACTTCACTTACACAAATACGTCATTAAATTAAGAATACTGACAATGAGCAAAACCCGTCATTTACTGATCATCACACTGTGCCTGCCACTGTCAACATCCACACAGCAGTGACCACAGTATCAGGACTTGGTGCTGTGCTTCATTTTTTCCAGCACCTGAACTGGCAAACAGATTGCATAAACACAAAAACTGCTTGATGTTATTTACAGAATAATCCTTACTGTAGAGTGCAGACATAAACCAGCATGTCGTGTGTTAGGGTGGCCAGGCAAACAGAATATATCAAATTTTTTTGCATGAGAAGACAGCGTGTTGGATTAATTTGCATCTGTTTACTCTGGAGCAGCTTGCACTTTACTGTCAGCGTTTGTGTCAACTGCACAAGAAAATATTCACACATTCATTTAGACACACAGGTTTACACAGGATTTAATTCTCATAGGAATCTGAATTTTTACTTATACCAACAGACTGCTCTTAGTATGAGTACATGATCTAATAAATTAACGTGAATAATATTAGCACAGACAGTGATGATACCTAAAGTTTTGTTAGTAGATAACATGATTAATCACACTTAAAGTTGTGGTGCTGCAGCATTGTCGGTTTTGCTTTGTCGCTGTGTGCAGGTGTCGGCTCATTCATCCATCCAGCTCTGCAGAGTCAGTCGAGGCTGCTGCTCCTCAGTGCAGGAGGCTTTGCTCAGGTCAGCTCTGCTGTCACTGCTGTTAGTAACGCTCCACATCTGAATCTCACCCCTCTGTCACCCAGCGAGACATTTTAACACCACACCTGCTGCACCGCTGCTTTTGCATTGTTTTTAAACTGTGTAGAGAAAAGTGTTTGCATGTTAGAATTTTAGACATTTTTATGGTGTGAAATGGTTCATTTGTGTTTGTGCTTCAAAAACTGTTGTACTTTACTGCCAGGTATAATTTCAACTTTCCAATTTCAGCCTGGCTATATGAAATCAGTGGAAAATAACTTGGTCTTGTTTGTGAAAACAGATATTTATCATAACAAATTCCATTGAATACAGATGATGGAGCCATAAACATCTCCCTCTGTAATGTAGGAAACATTTTCCTCATCGATGAGTGATTTGTGGACATCAGGATTGAGACTCCTTTGTCCCCTACTGGTTGTCCTTTGCTCCCTGCCCTGTTTAAACATCAGTGGCGCTGGATTTACGGCCGCAGTCTCAGCAGGCCCAGTGATTACCTTCCTAACCAGCACTGTAAATCTGTCCTGTATGAATAACATCAGTCACATGGAGGTGCTCGTGCAGACCGAGAGCTGTCTGTGGTCTGCACGAGGAGGAAGGTGCTTAAAAATCACTGATATATGAAGCTGTGGCTGCAGTTATGTCTTATCTGGAAAACTGCTCTGCTATTAATGTGAATAATGCTGTCTGTTTTAGTGGTACACAGAACCACAGCTTTTACTTCAGTGGCCAGCAGACTACCACCAACTGGTGTAGCTATGTGCAACTGAGCCGGAGAATAAATTTTGTGTTGAACCAGAGCATCATTCTTTCTGTAGGGAGCAGAAATGTGAAAGAGCTGCTTCACTGCTTTTTTTTTTTTTCCACTCACACCTTTTTTTCTGCTTCTTTTACTCCAACATCTTTTTTAGTTTCAAATCATAATTTTCAGTGAATGTAATGTATGTAGAAGTTAGGTCAATAATTCAAAAGTTTCAGTAAATAACTAATAAATTTTTGTGCTTTGTTGGACCTGTAAGCACATTTAACAGTGATGTCACAGGTTTTAAAGTACACTGGCAGTGAGGTGGGTTCACCCACTGGAGCTTTAAGGAATAGAAAAGGGAACATAATAAATATTGGTGAGCTTGTAATACTGAGAGCCCCTAATAAAAAAAAAATCAGGCATATTTGACCATTGATGAAAAGTTATGAGCGTTTTGATGATGACATCACACGGGTGCAAGGTGTGTATAGTATAAGTATAGGTGTAAAGCTCATCAGAAGATGACTCAATACCACTGCTTCTCCAGCCTGCTGAGCCCATGTGATGTCAGAGCATCTGAGCCAATCAGAAAAACATTTTTTGAAATATTTAAAATGGCGGCCTCCATGAAATTCTGACTTTCAGAGATGGTTATCTAATGGCTCTTTTCCAGTACGTGGTACGAGCTCTACTCTACTCCACTTGCCTTTGGTACCAGGGTGGTTGTTTCCATCACAGAGGAGAGTACCGCCTCCATGTAGCTGGACATCATTGCTATGAATACTTCAGTCACAGCCTTCTGGGGTCCCACATTTCTTGATAACAAGTCGTCGCTGTGTATGCAGCTCTGTGTCCCTAATGTATGTGAAACAATGAACTCATTTCATAAATGGCAGGCTGCAGGTACAAATATTTGTACCCCCAGTGTACTGCAGTGATGACACACTGATGATTCTGACCAATCACATTTCAGTACCTACTAGTACCTGGTCTGTCTCTTTGTGGAACCGCAGGAGAGCAGGTACTAGAAAAGGTGATACCAGGAATCAAATACCTTTTCCTAATGTAAAGTACAAAAAAAACAAACCAAAAACGAGTAGAGCTGGTACCATGTAGTGGAAATGAGACATTAGCTTTTTATTTTCAAACATTCCCATGAATCATTAGTTCATGCCATGATCTACTGTATGTGTTTTGAGCGTGGATCTTTTATTCCTTGAAGCTCAGTACTTTTGAGTTTCTTAGTGCCGTGCAGCATCTTCTGCATGAATCCACCTCTGATTTACTATTTTCTCAGTGAGACTGTGAAGCCACAGCTTTTCAGGCCACTATGTCTATGTAACGTCTGTTAGTCGACGAGGTGAAAGAAAATATCTCCGTGTGGGCGTCTGAACAAAGGAAATGATAAGTATGAACCATCTGTCATCAGAGCTCAAAGTAAACCAAGTCTTTGCGTGTTTCTTCTGCGGTGTTTAGATTTTACTGTAAAAAATGAAGGCTAGTGTTCACCGACATGACGTCAACGGAAAAGCAGTTAGAAGTGAAGGCTGAGCAGCAGTGACACTAAACATTAATAACATGCTGGGAAAATCCTGCAATACTCAAATAGTGGGTTTGTTATAGAAACACAGTCTACTTAACAATATGTTATATGAACACGCTCTGGCAAGAGATTTGTGGTTTGTGATAATAGCGAAGGGGGAAAAAAAGAAAGCAGCCTCTGCACTCGGGCGTCCTGGATTGTTGACGTAAGCAGATTTAGTAAAAACCTTAATAACGGTGAAGATGATCGCAGCGAGGCACGGAGGCCTTTTCGCCGCTATTTGACGTCACAACAGAAACAAAAAAATGACGAGAGCAGATTTGATTTAAAAGATACAATCCATGATTTATTACAGAAAAGAGTGATATCCAAATTATTTTATGTTACATTATTTTTATACATTTCAATATGTTTTTACATGTAAACAGGAACGAAGTAAACAATGTTATTGATACACTTCATGTCACGACTGATATCATCCTATTATACAGTTAAATCTATGGGCAAACATCACTGTGCTTCCACATCAAGTACATCATTGCTCAAGCACAATCCTATTAGGAGGCATAGCACAGAACAGAAAGCTTAATCCCCCTCTAGACTGCTATGTTTTCAGAGATGTGCAAGGTCACGCCATTATTATTACTTATTATACAATACCCATATTGTGCTATTGCCAAAGGTAGAAGGCATGAGAAACACCTTTCCACCACGTTGCAGCATTTGAATCAGTGAGAAGGTGAACTGATGAGGACCCATCCAGAAATGGTTAGTCGCAGTAACATCCAAGGTCATTTAATTATTCATTCATAAAACTCCCCTTTTTCCCATTAGGTCAAACACTTCAGCTTTCAGCAGGTAAACATAATTATAATTCTTAGTTGAGTGCCCAAACAGAGGAAATCTGTTGTTTTCAGACTCTCCTTGAAATTCCTGACAGATGATATTAATCAGTCTGGAGTCTGTCGTTTAGAAAATACTCTGACAGTATAAAATCCTGCCACATCAAGAAGCATATGTCTTGTCCAGACCTCCAAAAATGACCAACACTGAAAAAGGGAGGTGATATGTTTAAAATGCTGTTAACAACTTTACAGAAGTTAGCTCTGCTCGAAGCAGGTGTTAGGGTCATGCATACTCTACAGTACAAATGTTCCAGTACATTTACATCTGCATCTCTTCAAAATAAATGTAGCACTCAAGGATAACAACATGCATAGATTTTCAGTGTTCACATAGCAGGGAAGATATTCTGAAAACCTGGACTAGCTTCCTAAGCATCAGAACAAGATTTAAAAGCAAAAATCTCTCTGTTGTGAATTGTAATGAATGGTTGGATTGTACGTGACCTGAAAGCATCATCAGCTTTTCACCAACAACCTGGATCATATATCTCTATAATGAAATCTGTGTGTGTTCAGTGATTTCTGATCCACTCTAATATGTTCAGTGCTATTATGCAAACGACAAAAGAAATCAGCCTAACATGCCTGTTACTGTGAGTGTGCATTATCATCATGCAAAAGCACTGCAGTGCAAAAATATATGTCTAAAAAAGCAGGATACCTTTGATTGCATCTTAGAAAATATGATAAAAAGTTGATCATCTGCAAACATTCAGAGGACACCTGAGAAATGTGGACGTTACTTTGTCTATCTGAGGGTGAGAACAGGTGAACTCATACTGATAGCACAAAATAAAAAGTAGAAAAACATGACGTGCAAAAAAAAGAACAAAGTCAAATAATATACAATTTTTATACATGAAGATGTTTTTTTTGTGTGTTGTGCAATGCATTCAGGATGTTCCCTTCACTTCTACTGTGCATAACATAGTTGTATTCACCACCTTATGATCAATATGACCTGTACTGAAGTGTTTGGGTCAACAATAGTCCACCATCTTCCGCCAAACACAAAACCGCCTCATTTATACTACTCACTCCACACACTCGGTAACTCCATCGCAGCATGAATGGAGGAGGAAATGATCCTGATTCTGACTCAGCCTCGCAGATGGATGAATCGGTCATGATGCCTATTTTCCTGAGTTCACTGGGCAAAAACATCCTGCTCTAATCCATGACATCAGGACTGACCACAATAAAAGACCAAAGTCACGACTATGCAATTTACCACAGCCTCACTTCTCAGTTTCCCACTGATAAAGGTCAGACAGCAGCTGAAACTGTGTCTGACCGTGTGTTCAATAAAAGCCTGGAACAGAAGCGCATGTATAGTATGTGTTGTGAGTGCCGAACAGTGGATGGATGTTCTTTGCAAACTGAACATCCAAGCCACAGGTATTTCTAAGTGATCCAAGTTTCAACCACGCTTCAGGGCTTCCAACAGCAAATGAAAAACAGACTGCGTAGGCAGAACGGAAGAGCAGATTTGTGGATCCTGCATGTGAGTGTATACATTGTTCATGACTGGAGTCGCATTACAAAGTATACCGTCGACTTTAGCGGAGACCCGAATAGGTACTGTGGTGTGACTCGCATCCAATACAAATCCTTACAGGAGAGTTCAGAGAGTTTACAGCAGATCAGACAACAGAGAATACTTCTTCTTGCACTTATAAAAAAGCACGTGCTGCACAACACAGGCACACGTGATGTTGGTGACACAATTGTGATGCGCAATCATATTGTTACACTGTAGGCACAGTCAAATTGCACTAAGTTCACATTTCCTCAGCTCAGGACAGTCAAGCTCAGCAGTAGCACGAAGATTAACACACAGCTCACAGTGAGTACAGACACACGTGAACCAGGCATCAGGACGGGGACTTTGTCAAAAGATACAAAACAGTATTTCCATGCACTTTATATGATTTCAGAGAGAATTCTTTGTCAAATGTACTGAATGGAAATTTTTCTATCCTCCACGATGGGTACTGCTGTCTTTACCTTTGTTTTTTTTTTCTTTGCAGTTAAGGAGAAGTCCGCAAATATTCATCAGCATGCTTCAACGGCAATATACAGTTACTTTGCGAGAACAGTGTCAGTTTTATTTGGTAGCCACATCACCAGAATCACTTTGCAACGAGAAAATGCCACTGTAGCTCTGTCACATAGACGTGGCTCTGCTGATGCTCACGGGGAGAAAAACACGGCCATGCTGCGAGCTGCACCGGACTGCAGAGTCAAAGCGAAGTGCTAGCTGCCACAGAGAGAGAGAGAGAGAGAGAGAGAGAGAGAGAGAGAGAGAGAGAGAGAGAGAGAGAGCAGGATGGGCGCCGGAAGTGAACAGTGGTGATCTGCAGCCCTTGATCTGCATAGTAAACATTACAATTGCAAAGGTTTTCCCACTGACAAAGCACAGACCCAAGGGCAACCTGCTGGATGAAGCCAGGTGAGGGATTAGAGTCGAGGGGGGACGTGGGGTCAGAGCCGGAGACCAGGACTTGGGACAGATGGCGAGAGAGCGGTCAAAGTCAAAGCTCAGGCTGAAGCCAGACAGGTTTAGGGAGGATCTTAAGAAGGTGTCTTTGGTGTACAGAATCTGCCGAGTAAAGCAAGACTCTCAAAGCTAAAACACACAAAAAAAGCAGGCAGGGGAGGTGGTGCCTGTGAAGTGAGGGCTGTGCGGCTTGTAGTGGAGACACAGGGGTAAAGCTAAGGCCATTCGTGGTGATAACGCCTTCCATTCTTCTTCCTCTCTTTCTGAAGATGCTCCAGTTCTGCTTCGTACATCATCTCCTGCATCAGGTACTTTTCCCTCCTCATGCGATCGCAGAGATCCTTCGGCATGTCCGGAATGAGGTAAGCTATGAAGGACTTGATCCCAAACACCAGGTGCTGAAAGACGCATTAATCATTTATGGGTTACCACCCAAAGAACGCACGCACGCACTTTAGTTGCCAGTATTTGCTACATAATTCATCGAGCATGCAAAGGTAAATGCAGAATGCTGGACAATAAAGAACTTTATATGTCCTATTAAAATGTTTTACATATTATGTCAGCTTTTCTCTGTGAAGTAGGAAAATGGTGTCTTATTATTGTGGAGCCACCATGTACTTCAGGATTTTTCTTCCATGAGCTCTGAATGGTACAAATGTATCAAACTTCTTTAGAAACATAATTTAATTAAACCATGAAAATCAGCTAAATTAGAGCTCTGATGTTTTCATTCACAGTGACAGCACAAGAATTACTAAATAAAAAAATATATATATACAAAGCTACTAAAAATACTGAAGCTGACTTAAAGTGACATATTGTAAGGATTTAGTTTTAGCTGCTTGCCTTCTTGTAAACACACAAAAAGGAAAAATGGAGAGTGGTGACAGACCTCAAAGACGATGATGAATGCCAGCCGGGCAGCCAAGACGTGCCAGAACTGCAGGGTGAATTCGTACGGCTTGGAGCTCCAGGGCGGTTCTCTGTAGTCTCTGTACCTGCAGTATCTGTACTGGCTGCTGTTGTTCAGCTCACCCATGTCAAACACAGACAAGCTGCTGTTCATGTAGCCTTCCAAACACCTGAGGGCAAAAGGAGAAGCTATCACTCTACAACACAAGCCGCCCTCCTGGATATGGTTAAAGTTTACACGTAATATTTAATGCTTACTCATCCTCATGGTGGCGTCCCTTGCCCACACATGGCCCATATTTGAAGGCGTAAACAAAGCGGGGGATGTAGTCTGAGGTTATAGCGATGACAAAAGCATTGGTGATGACTGCCAGCACGCCAATCCCTTCAAGAATCCCATGCCAGATACCTTACAGACAAAACAAGGGAAAGCAAACAAAGATCAATACTTTATTCTGTGTAAAGTGAGACAGTTACTCAGTGAAATTTTATTCTGCATTCGGCAAACGATCAAACTCACAGCTGATAAATATGCTTCTTTTACATCTTTTTATAGTCATGCACCACAAGTTTGTGATCCTCCAGATTATTTTGTGATCAAGATTTGTAATTTAGGCATTTTGATTTGCTCACTTTCCATCGCTGAGTTTCATTTAGTTAAAGTTAATGACTGAGAATGAGACTGAACAGGATCCAGCAGTGGTGCAGGAACATAATGCCTCATTATATACTTGAAAAACTGTGCAAGCAAGCAGTGTGTGAACTGTGTTACTCAATAAAGTTAATGAAAGATGCAGACAGTGGAGAATAATCCTGAGTGATCGGTAAACGCCAGCTTAGACCTAGAGAGAAGCTTTGCTCTTTTATTTTGCGTGACTGACACATAATGTGTTTGTTACAGCCGAGGAATTCCTGAATGTTTCAGGGTGGATTCTTCCTTTAATTACAGGGCAACGTGCCACATGAAGCATTTGGTCTTATGTTATATGCTAGTAGGAGGGTGGTGTTTGTAATCATATGGGGAGGTGGGCTGGTGGGAGGGGAGGGGCAGCATATGGCAGTACAGAAGGAGAGGATGTGGAAACATGTCCATCTCCATAGGATGGGCGAGGTTTGCATTTTACTGTTGGAAAGAGTGGCACTGATCCAAAAATAAAACAGACACTGTGTGAGTTGCACAGCGTGACACAAATACCTATATCAGTGGCTCGTGCAGGCATGGGTCTCCTCCACTGAGTGACAAACTTGTAGGCGTCGAGACGAATCTCAATGATGTTGTTGAGCAGAGCGAGGAGGGGAGCCAACGGAAACGCTGCTACAAAGATAGTGGTGAAGCCAAACTGGAGAACTGCAAAGGAAAGAACCATCTGGGCCTCAGCTTTGGCACAATCAAGGCTAAAGATTGAATAATAGCTGTAATTTGCATGGATTCTTTCCTTCTTCAGACAGAGCAAAAAATAGCACTTCAAAGCAGCGTAATGTTTTACCCATCTCAAGGTATTCATCCACCAGTCCATGGGCGTTCATCGGCTGCAGATTCCAGTCTTTGTCCCACTGTGGCAGCTGGGTTGTACTCTCCACGTTCTGCCCTCCACCACCTCCTTTCTTCATCTTCCTCCGAGACCACCAGTTCTGCAGCAAACTAAAAAATGTAGAAAGTAGCTAACTGTCAGCTCAAAGCAATTATTTCTGACAATGCAATGAACAGTGCAGGAACCCTTTTACTAAGCCTCACACAAAAGGATTTGATGTGTTTGAGCTGGAGAAAAGTCTTTTCATATGCTAATGTGCTAAAGGACAAAAACTATACAGAAATTCCTTACGGTTTGTAAAATGCCAATCACTTGAATTTACAGCATTCAGCATAATGGCATTTCTAATAATTCATGGAGAAAGAACCACACGGCTATAATGACATATTACTTACGGATAACCGAGCTCCATGAAGTTGTTCCAGATCTGTTTGAAGAACATGATGACTCCCATTTGCAGACACAGATCAATCAAACAGCCGCTGGGGTGACACTGAGGAAAATACACTTCGATAAAAAAAAACTGTAACATCCATATTTCATGCCTAATAATTCAAAGCAATGAGCGAATCACGGGACAGTTGATCCCATTCTGTTTCTAATCATTAAAATGGAAATCACAGTAATTATACGGGAGAATAAAGGTTCACATAGTAATATACAAGCGCATCATTAGACAGACGATTAACTGGAATTTCTAAATATATCGTAAAACAGAAGGCAACAATCGGCTCAGTCACTGCAGAGATAATCACCTGCCTAGGACTGCTTGATGCCTAATTGCACTCACCTCCTCCAGTCGCCATCGATTAAACAGTTTATTATATTTTCCAGGCCTGCCAGCAAACCTGAACAAATTGAGATTGGCAACATCAGCTGAGAAATTCAATCAGCGCAACACTAATAAACTTAGAGCAGAAAAAATACAGTTAAGGGTGCTAATTATGTCCAATAAACCACAGCTTAGTCACATTGTCAGATAAGTGCTGCAACATGAGGGAACCATACAGTGAAGAGGGAAAGGGAAGAAGCTTGGCAGATATCATGACATGAATGAGTTTGAAATAAAACATCTTTGCACAATCCCTCATTAATGTCACTGTAAACAGGAACTGTAAAGTTTATGGCAGCCGGCCTACCTTCCCAGAAAGAAAGCGATGTAAAATGTAGAGCTGTTCAAATTTACAAACTGGAACAGGAACATCTTCAGAGCGAAGCTGTTCTCCCACTCAGACTCTGTCCGTGGGTGCTCTAAAGAGGAGGAACAGGGGTTTGTGGGGGTTTGTGTGGAGAGAGTAAATACTCTGCAACCTTCAGAGAAGTGAGAGATAATGAAGACATAAATGCAGGTAATACTCACCTAAATTAGTCAGCAGATAGGCCACCTTTTCATACACCTGTCAAAATGATAGCACTCATCAGCATTAACAGGAAAAAGGTTAAAGAGGGTGAGGAACATGAAAAAGAGAAGCAAAAAAAAAAAAAGTCTGTCTGGCTCTGGATGTTTTTCTTCCTGGAACAAAGCTCTAAATAAATGCTTCATGAGACATTTGTTGGACAGAATTTATAAACGTGCCAGATGATGCTTGTCGAGACACCCACCACGTTGAGAGACATGATGATCATAAAGTTGATGCAGACACCAGTGCCAGAGGTGGCAAACTGCCAGTTCTTCTTCACAAAATGCCAGTTAAAGGAGGCAAACTTCTCCATCGCAATAAGACGGAAAACCACCACAGCAAACACGGCTGTCAGGACGAGGGAAATCTAAGAGAGATGGAAGCAGAGAAGAAAGGAGGATGAATTATTTTTAAAACCATGATAAGCCCTCTGATTAGAAACAGATGAACGCTTAAATTTAGGCTGAGGAGTTTAAATTTGATCCTATAATAAAGAACTGGGAGGCACAATCTGAAAACCTACTGAAAAGGAAACAAATTCAGATGAATGAAAAACAATTACGTGTAACTTATATGTAAACAAGAAAAATTAGGCTAAATGTATTACTTAGATTAAAGACACTGTTTGTCCAGCAGGGGGAGATGTGACACCACTGCTGACACAAACACTTGTCTAAAGGTGGCGTACAAAATAACGGTGAGCTCACTCTGAGCCAGAATCCCAACAGGGCAGATTATTCAAAGATCAAAGGGGTTTACCATGAAGAATATTCCGGACACAGACACCATGAGCCGACTGAGTTTGTCTGAGAAGGGCTGGAAAGGCTCGGGCTTTCCAGAGATGGGGTTCACTCTCTCCATCCTGGAGTACTTAGCTTCAAATTGAGGTCTCAGCTCCTCCTGAATAACAACATATATTACACCATAAACTACTGAGCTACGGCTGTATGTGCCTGATGACGCAATGACTGCAAGAAAAACTACTGCACGATCACGGGGTCAAACTGGGAGGTAATCAAATGATATTGGCTGTATTTGAAGTTATTGCTGACGTACCTCTTCCTCTTCCCAATCAATGAGGTCCCAGTCATATGTCAGTTCTGCCCTTCTCCTTTTCCAGAACTCCAGGAATACAGTGGCTACAGATGGGATCGAGAATCAATTGTGTTATTGATCAACACTGATATGAACCACACAGCGATGACTGACTGCAAAGGGACCATTCACCGAGGAGGCAATGAACAACACATTATGGTCTAATATGTTGAGTGAAACACAGCCTGCAGTGACGCACGTGGCCCATTATGGAAACTAATCACAGCCATCAGTTCACACACTGCTTTGCTTTTGTGGGGAAGTTAAGGAAAAGTGTCAACAGCAAATAGGCTTTACTCGTACAGTGTTCACCCATAAATCGTGTCTTTGTGAGGCGAGATCCATTTTCTCCCGAAAGACTTCAAAAGTAAAGCTTTCTGTGGGCAGACTTCAGTCTGGAGGCATTGTTGTCTTTGTGTAGGACTCTATTGTAACTCGAGCTGCACACAACACCAGAAACGATGCTCGTGTTCTGTTAAGACTTGTTGGTGTATTGTGTTTATTACAAATACACAACACCAGAGAAGAGCTTTTATAAAAGCTACATGCTACACAATCTCACAATCAACATTCATGTGGTTGGATATCTGTGGAAGAGTAGTGAAAAAGTACAGTGTAATGATATATGATCAGTGATGGACAGCACAGTGTAACCGCACACTACTGATTCAGTCCTTGTGTCACTTTTCATTAGACATACATGCAATATATCTTGTAGGATTTTGCAGCAGGACAGACTTAATGAAAACTGACATGAACATTTGATCAGTGCAGGCTCCACAGAACTGATCAAATGTGTCCATTATTATGAACATTTTTACATTATTATGAACATTTTCATACATAAAAATGTGTTTATAGCTGAAACAATTAGTCAGTTAATTGCTTAGTAAGAAAAAATTGTTTAGAAAGGAAAATAGTAATTAACTATTTGAATCCTATACTGTCTGATCATGGACTTCCTTTTCTGTTATTCAGTCTTGAAGGATATAATGAGGTGCTGTCTCTATAATGAGAAATAAATAAAATGAATTAATAAATTTGGAGGGCCAGATGAGGGAGCTGGTCGAGAAGTCAGGTTGTATGACATCATGCAACAAGGAGATATGAATATGCATACAGAAAATGAACAACAGCTGTTATTTATAAGTGATCTTATTTGGCTGCAGCTCCTCTCTCATGCAGACCGTGGCACCTGATTGATACTGAACTTTTTGTAATAAATCTTTTTTATGCAAATAGTCGGTGTCAGTGGAGTCGTCTTCAATCCTCTTCACATCAATATCAAATAAACAACAATCACAAAATCCATTTTCAAGCAAAAATATTAAACATCAATCACCTCCAGTTACTCAATAATGAGAATTTCCTGCCTTTCTTTGTTGTATTTGCTAGTAAGCTAAATATTTTTGGCATTCTGTGACATCATCTGGAGCTCTTAGGCTGACACAGTTTAGACCAAATTATTAATAAATAAAATAATCTGCAGATGAATAAATGATCAAGCTATTGTTAGTTGGTGTCTTCTATGTGATTTAGGGCAACGTTAGTGATATGCAAAGGAACCGTGTCCTTAAAAAGCACCAGATTTTGAATCCTCACTCAGAACAACTTTGACTCCTGTTAAAAATGTTGAAGTTTAATATAGCTTGACCCACTTTTGTTTAAAGAGGAGAGGAAAGCAGCTTTTTCAGATGCCTACATTCAGTCCCTTGGGCTAACCAATTTTTCATGTCTATCTCACTCACGCACTCACACACTAGACCTAGAGTGCACTCGCTCAGTGGTGCAGTGCTGCTACTTTGGTCCACATTGCCAAAAGCCTTCATGCAGGATTCAGAGCCGCAGACCTCAGTCAGCCTGGCTGCCTGGACCTTCCTTCAGCTCTCCAGCTCTCCTTAGCCTTCATTTAGCCCAAACACAAAACACAGAGTGCCAAGTGCTCCCCTCTGGCACAGGTGATTATTTACCACGTTGGCAGATACATGGATCTGGGCCAGATCCTGCACAGCAATGCTCACGCTCTACGTTACAAAGATATTACAGTGGTGGGAAACATAGCTGCAATATACCAGCACCATGGTGGAGTTCAATAACCCTGACAGCAGAACGATATCATCCCTCTGGAGAAATGTTTAATTAACCGACTAATTACATCAAGACAGCACTGGATGTCTAAGCGCAAATGTTCATCAGTGAAATCTGACTGTGATTTATTCACATTGCCAAATGAACATCTCCTTTATTTGCACTGCAGTGTTTACTGTCCTAAATTCCCAGTTGAAAACTTAATGTGTTTGGGGGAGTTGAGTGGAGAGTGGAAGCATGAGCGCTGCTACACTGTTGTATAAATAGGATTGAATTCCAGCAGGGGTTTGTATTGAGCAGAGAGCAAAGCTGATGAAACAACAAAAAGCATTCACAAAGTCAAGAAAATGGACAAACAAAAACAGCCTCTCCCCACCTACCCCAAATAGCCATGAAGATGGCGAAGAACACAGTGCCACCGTTGTCAAACAGATGAGTCACCTGTAACAAGCCAGAAAAGTGATGCTGAGAAACTAAAACCCACTGTGATGCTGTGACCGCAGACGATAGAAAAACTGCACTGACCTTCGCATAGACGCAGCTGTCACTCAGCGTCCACGGGTCACAGGTGTCCTCACACATAGCACACATGGTGGTAGTGTTGGCTTCACAAATCTCTTTACTGATTAGACCATGAATCAGGAAATGAAAACAATCAAAGCTGTACATTTTTCAATTACACATTAATATTAAAACAATGAAGTGTTTGCACACTGAGCAAACGGACCTGACTTGGCTGGAGTCCATAGTGAAAAGACCATAGAGGAAGACAAATACGCCAACCAAGGCGGCGGGGATTAACATTCCAGTGTACCAGCCCAACCACGCAAAGTAAAGTCCGATCTTCTCACCAAAGTATCGCCTGGGACAGACACATAGAGACAGAGTCGTGAAAAGTTACCAGTGAAGTGTGTTAAGTGTTAATTACATAAGACGGTGTTGGTCCAGAGTGCAGCTGTGGGTGCAGTTAGGGCACTGTGTGGCTTAATGGATGGGGAATCCGCTGGGGTGAAAGGTCACACAGTACAATCCTGTGGTGGGAAACAAATCAATAACTGTATCTTTTTCCTAAACCACAGCTGTCAAGTTACTGTTGAGCAGGACACTTATTCCACAACTGCTCTGGTAAAGTAGCTCAGCAGCAATAAACTGCTTCAGGCAGCACCGAGTGTGTATTCAACTGTGTATTAACAATGAAGAAGGACATGGCTGAGAAAAAAGTGTTAACCAATCCCCTCCAATGGTAAATGCACACTGACATCCCAGTAATGTGCTGGGTTTCTAAGGACCAGACTCAGGTGTTATATACAGTAGTGATCTGACCTGTCATCACATGGCATGTACACCAATTATAAGATGAATTGAGAAACTACTTCAAGATAAAATAGCCAGATAATTATAATTGAATATCTCAAAAGTAAATCAAGTTGAAATCCTACATATTAAATCCAGTATTGCCATAAAGCAGCTGTGGTTATTGATGTGCTACATTATCTACATAACAGATAAAAAAACACAGTACGACAAAAATAACTTGATGGTTAACAACTGTCTCTTTTCTTGTATGTCATGATATCCACTCACCAATATCATCAATAATTACATACAACACATACGTGAACACATTCAGAATAATATTTGACATTTTAAGGTAATATGCTTATTAGCATAGTCAGATGAGGAGGGAAAAACTCCCATGCCTGTGTTTAAACATAGAGCAGAGACCTGTGAGGTGATTATCTTATCTTAGCATTAAGAAATAGAGAAAACTATGATTTGTGGCTGTATCCAAAGTACTTACTAGTGTCTCTAATACCTATTAACTTGCATGTTTTCTCTGATTTGTTTAATGAGTACACAATTAGAAATATTAAAATGGCAAGTTGTGGTTCAAAGGGGGTTAGATTGTGTAACTAAGCTTATCGTATAGGTCTGTATTATCCGTAACACACATTACAGTGGTTTTAAACTTTGTCATCTCCCTCTTGGCAACAAAGAGAAGAGCACCACAGCAGCTACAGGCCAAAGTGAGCAGAGCCTCAGCTGTTAAATTTCCTCCATCAGTTCAGGAATAATAGACAGAGTGGGAGGTTGAGGAGTGATAAATGAGATTGTTCCTCATCAAAAACCTGCAATCGTGTCGTGTACGCAGCGAAAAACGAACAACTGCCCTTCTCTGTGCTCCATTTAAACGAACCATCGTGAATATGATGAGAGAGATGATCAGGATTATAACCAGGACACAATAACACGTGCATGTGTACAAAAAGAGCTCATGTTGTTGTGTCACCTGCTTCAAAGCTGATTACCTGATGAGGTCCAGGGGCTGATATTTGTACCAGATTCCCCAGCGGGCCCAGCGCTCATACAGAAGATGCCTGTGGTTTTGGGCGCCGTGTGTCTTGATAGGATGCCTGCTCTTGTAGCCACCCTGATGAGAGAAAGCAGTGGGGGAATCTATATTACAGGAGGAGATTCACAGTTCACCTACTTTTACTACTGTGTCATCCCAATGCTTCCAATGAGTATGAATGTGTTTGGCTATGTACAGGATCTTTACCTGCCTTTAAAATCACAGTGTGAATTAAATGTTACTCCTTTAAGTAATTTGTGAATCTCTACAGCTTTTTTTTATAGCACAAATTAAAACCAGCTCACCTCATGTGGAGGAAAAGCCGCCTCATACGTGTTGTTGCCCAATAACCGGTTGATACCTAGAGCAGAATGAAGCAGGTTGTGTCAAAGGTCTCACAAAAACAGCTTGAACACCACGAGGGCACAACATTTACAATTCAGCACTGGCCATAATGGAGAGTGTGGTCCAATGTGTGAGTCATTCTTCCACAGCCAAAACAATTTACTACATTATGAAACTGAAGAGCCACATTAGAGGTTTAAAACACTCAGGTTAGGATTTGAAATAGCTGTAAGCACTTGAAAACCACCTCCTTCTTTTCTTTGTGTCCATATCATTACAAATGCAGGTTACACAATCTTGTGGCAGTCATACCAAAAGAACTGTATTTGCTGCAGATACTGTGCTGTGTGAATCATGACAGCAGTACGGTCATTTGCATTGTCATCTGTTGACTGAAACTGTAGATAGTGAAAGCGTGAACAGGAAAGGATGGAATTAAAAAGGATTTTCCACTCTTGTGGCCGAGCCGATCTTATTTGTTGGAAAGTAAAATGGTCAACAGTATTAAAATATTAACGTGAAATCCCTTCCAGGACTTCAAGGCCAAACTTTAATCAGCAAAACATGTTGGCAGCAGCCAGACAAGATAGTAGAGTGGGAGTGAATGGAGAGTTTGGTAACACTGCTGATACGATAAATAAATAAAAATTGTCCGGAAGGATAGGAGGGATCAGCCACAAGTTGGACGATACCAACAGCTCAGTGGCGGCTCATATTTTAATCATCCCACAGTGAAACAGCAAACATCATTCCTCCCACTATCACTCTGTGAAGTCAAATTAATGCAAACAAAGTTATTTCTTTATAAAATGTAGACTCATTTTTCTGTGAATACACTGTGCAAACTGAGACATTATCATGGAGATTAGTACGTGAGGAACAATGAGAAGTAGGAGTCGTCACAGTGCCTTACCCATCTTTGACTTTCCGTCTTCATACTTCGTACGTTGCAGGACGTGATGGACTATTCGGCTTCTGGTGGAGTTGGAGAAAAATGTCTCTCTATTGTTGATAGTGAAACTAGGAAGAAATCACAGCACAGTCATTTAGTTATTCATCATGTAACACCATATTGATATCCAGTCAAGGCCTTCAGTGAGAATCAATAATGATGGGAAGTTCATTAAAACTGGATTCATAGTGTGAAGTTTCTGCTCATTTTTCTCCCATTATTTCCTCCTAAAAAACATAACCAAGCTGACAAACAAAGGAGAAGTGAAAGCATTCACTGACAAATGAGATTAGATGAAGCCTTTCATCCCAGAGAAGGTCTGAAAAGAAAGATTAAAAAAAGAGAAAGACACACGCATGGACATCTGTTCTGTATTTTAATATCTTATTTATGATCAACGTGTATTTCTCATTCTGGCTTCTGAGTTCAGGCTCGAAGTTATAAAATATACAAGACTTTATAGTGCAAACTTGATCTCCTGGTTTCTAAATTCCACATTAGGAGCTCAGGACATGAATGAATGTGATGGATGAGAAGGAAACTAGGAATACAGAGCAGGACAAACATCACCAAGATAACTGGTACAGACACCGCCATTATGTGATGCTGTGATCATGACCACGAGCTTCTGTCATGGTTTGCATGAGTGTGTGTATATATATCCTCCTTACTGATGCATGCGTGCTCTGCTGAAGGGAGCTGTGTAGCAGTCAGTCTCCTCCAGGTCAGGCAAGGCCTCTTTGTCCAGCTTCATGGGATTTCTGGGAAGCCAGCTCTTTATCTGGCGACATCTCAGATGAAACCTGCTGCACAGGCGCACAGAGAAACAGGATTAGCGGCAGAGATTAACATGAAGATTGTTTTCTTTGATACAGGCCAGTGGCTCTAAATTTTTATTTTTTTAACAAAATCCGACAGCCTCACCGCACCACTGAAAACACTTTGAACACACATGCACATGTTCATGAATTTCAGGCATCATGCTATTGATTATTAATTTTCATTTATACATTCATGATTCAGAAGAACAGCTGGAAGGATTTTCTTATTATTCTTATTATTTTCTTACAATCATGACTTAGGAGCAGAGGTCTGAAGACATACACAGAGGTTTCTAAATTGTATCATTTTTTAATGTTAAATTGTCTTAATAAACAGAAACAAGACTAAACAGCCAAGACAGCCGCTGAGACTGTACTTAACATTTTTGCTATATAGCTCTAAATATCAGGTACAGCTAAGACTGCTGTTACTGTCTGCAGGAATTTACTCATTCACCAAAACACTGGAGAAATTTAAACTTTGACCTGATGGTGATATGACATGGGGGACATGGACAGGTAAAAAACTGATTTGAACTTCATCTATCTGGTTGTAATCCAAAATGTAGAGTTTCAGACAATTCAAAGTGTAAAAAAAAATCTTTGAGCTGCTTGTGATGCTACATGAACTGCAGCTGATCTCCCAGCCCATTACTGGGTAACATCATTAGGATTCATCCCCTGGGCATCACACATGCATCATTGTGTACAAACTGTCATGATAATCTTCTACTAATTGTTCTGTATCCTCTTATTTTTAGTTAAAAACAATTAACATCAACCTCAAGTCTAAAATCTGAGGATAAGAGGGTGATGTATAAATTGTAAAGCTCCCCGAGACACATCTGTGATACTGGCCTATATAAATAAAATGAACTTGACTTGAACACCAACGTCATAATAATTCATCCTTAGTGGGCCATGAATATATGTATAAAATGTCTAGAGTATCCCATAGTTGTTAAGTTATTTCAGTCTATATGATATTGATGAGCTGGCATTATATATCGTATCGTATCGTATCATATTACACACATACATATTGTTTCCAGAGAGAACAGAATGAATGTTGTAATGAATGATACAGGTATTGTATGGAAAGTAATGATACCAAACCAACGAGCTGTCACCACCTGCACATGGCTCATTTGTTCAGCTTTACAGGAACGACAGTCAGTGACGAACCATTAATAAACACATAAGCCTATTTACTGCTCGGGTAGATTTTTCTTCTAAGAACAGCAGCTTAGTGAGCGACTGCAGGAGCTCTGAGGAAAACATAATGACTCTCATTCTTCACAATGACAAAGATCACTCTCACACAAGATATAAAAGTCCTCTGAAGTGCTTTGTTCTCGGTTGGACAGGTGGGCGAGTGATTCCTGTCTGTTTGTGTGATTTTGTCATCCAAGTGTGCTCATTAATGTGTACACGCTATGCAAAAATAACACCGCCAAAACAGCCTGCTGTCAGCTCCATCAACTTAGACATATTCTGATGATGACAGCTTGTCTGTCCATAATGTATCTGTGATAGTTTATAGATTAAGTGCATCAATCTGTAGGCTGAAGTGTAACAAAACGCTAAAATAGGCACTTTTACTGCAGTTAGCTTGTCAGGTCCACTTATCCTGGTCCACTATGTCGATAAACTGTGTTCAGAACAGCAGCAACATGAGTCACACCATGTTTGCAGTTCAATGGATAAAAGCCAGCAGTCCTTCTCCACCAGCAGTATCTCACTTCACTAACTTTGGCCTATTCAGAGCTTCACTGGGGCCATTCAAGCCTATTCATTAACCTCCGACGTCTCTGCTGTGTTTACCTTTATCTTCAATGGGAGTGAATTCACAGCGTGCAGGAATTTTATGAACTCTGAGTTTAAAGCCCGTACAGTAGGTGGGCATCAAATTTGATGTAATTAGTATGAAACATTAAATGTTTAGGACACTTCAAGCGATGCTCACTGAAATATTTCAAATTTTAACACAAATGTTAAATCCTGATTGCCACTTGTCAAAATATAGTTACCGTATTTTCCGGACTATTGAGCACACCTGTCTATAAGCCGCTCTTGAATTTATTCGAACAGTTTCATGTGGTCCACTGTGACCGGGTCTGATGTGACGACGCTAAATATATCGGTGGCACGGAGCTTGCTAGCTTGTAAAAAGCTAATGAGCGTTGTGCCGCCGATACATGAGCCACATGTTTAAGGCAGGGTTCAAAGTGTCGGAAAAAAGTAGCAGCTTATAGTCCGGAAAATACGGTAATTAACATCATTATCTAAGACTTTAGATGCACCATATTTGTTTCCATTTAATTATAACCATGATCTTTTTCTAAGTTTAAGTTTTTTGTTACCTAAAAATAATCACAATGGGGACACTGGATCCAAACCCTGATTTCTGGTGAGAGAGTCGGGTTTTGTAAATCCACCTTAACATCCACATACAAAACTCCAAACTTCATAAATGTGGTGGTTTATCAGTAAAACAAGCATAACATACACCAGTCAGCAATTATCCCACACCCAAACGTAACTGCAAAAAATCATTAAGATGTACAGGAATGTAGCTTGAAGACAGGGTTGATTGTGCCAAAAGTGTGGTGTGTTGTTTAATTGTTTCTATTTACACTCCAGTGAGATGAAGAGCTGGAAATCTGGAGTCCTGCACAGAGCCTGAACAACACTTGAACATCACATCAAAGTGCATCTGTCTAAAAATAGTATGCAAATAAGCTTGTGCAACTCTATTTATCTTTACTGAAAAGTATTTTGTAGAAACCCATGGTCAAAAATGTCTTATACTGTATTGTATCCATAAGAATTCACTTAACATGATCGATGACCTGCTTCTGTGAAAAGTTGTTTGAATAATTATTATCTATATGCTTGCACTTTGAAAACTCACAGATTTTCTAACAGCTTTCAAAAACCATCCTTTTCAAATGTTACAGGTATTACTACGTATCTACCCTGAACTCTGAGGCAGATTTTATGATTTAAACCTTTAATCCCAGATTTAGTGGTTACGTGGATTGTAAAGGAGAACGATGGGTCGGCTTAAACTCTCTTTTGTTGTGTTTTTGTTCCTCACAGGTGACTGATAACTTAAATCTCAACACACCGCCCCCAGCTCACTTTACTGCCGAGGTTTGCAGTTGTGCTGTTCACAAATTTCATTAAAGACAACAGCAAGAGAAACAATGATACACCTTAAATCTACTTACCTGCCCAAAGTTTTGCTCTTCCAGTCTGTGAAGTAGCATTTTTTTCTTAGATAAAAGAGAGAAACGATGTTACGTTAGATGAAGTTAGTAGCTCCTGGGAGAACTAACCAGCTGTTAATGGTTCAATGTTTTACCTGAAAGGCATTCGGATGTTCATCTGCTCTGCGTATTTGCAAAGCGTATCCCAGGGAGCGTGGATTTTAACAAACATGATGTCATTGTTCGTCAAAGAGGGCTTTGAAAATAAAGAGTAACAAAGACATTTAAGAAATGAGAAGAACCAAGATGAAAAATGAGGCTGAGTAAAAGTCCTCTAAGACCAAACCAAACAGTTTTACCTCCTTCTCCAGCATCAGGCCCTCAGCTCGTAAATTCTTCTCAAACGTGCACCTCTTCTCCACCTGTGGACTGGACTTCTTATAAACCAGGATGTAGTCGATGCGCTTTTTTCCATCTCGGAAAAAGAGCCCAGATGAATCAGCTGGATTCTTTCCCTGTAGCAACAATGTTGCACTTCTGAATTATAGATGAAGTGGTGCTAAACACAGGACTGCTAATGCCTGAAGCTTCTCAGTCGTCCTGTGCCAGAATAACTTCAGTGCAACAGAGATTTGTACAATTTGTGACAATGAATGAGGATTACTGGGAGTGTGGTACCTGAAGAGAGTCCGTGCGGGCCTCTAATTTAGCACGGGTGACAGGCTTTTGTAGCAGAAAGGACTCATCTGCTCTCGTTTCACATGTACTCACTTCAGATTCCTCCACGTAGCTATCTTTGCCATCCTCTGCTGCACACAGACAAAAGTATGATCAGTGAGACAGGTATTGAACTGCTAGGGAACCACTCACAGGATCCCATCTGCATTTCGTCTTTGTTATTGCTCAAGTCAATATTTTCCTTAACCTGACTGCCAACGGTGAAATTAGATCCGAGCTAAATAAAAATTGGAGTTGTTTAAATGTGGGTGCCAGCTTGAGAGCAACACCTTGATGCAATTTAACAGATCCATGAGCTGATGTTGAAAGAGCGCCAATCTGGTTTCTTTCCCCTTGATGTGCACAAACTAAATAAAGTCTTGTTAAACCCACACAGTGAATCAAGACCAACAGGACATATTGTGCACACGATTAATCTTCTAATTCTACCACAACCTTATCAGATTTTTGTTTTTGCCAAAAATATAAAGAAGTGTGCCCAGCTAACAAACAAAACCTCCTCTGAAACACATACAGACATCTTTCCATCTTCACGGGAATGTTAATCTAGTGCGTTTACCAGGGGAAATGAAGATCGGATATGTAAAACAATCCATCTATCAGGCTAAAACAGAACTTTGTGACATGTTATACCACAATCTAAACCTCATTATGCATGCACTCTAATTGCATGACACGGGAGATGTAGCATTTCACAGTACAGCATTCATTATGTCTCCTTCTAGACGTGTGACAGTTGAGTTTTTTCTCCAATCAAAGGTGTCTACTTCCCCACCAGATCAGTGCGGTGTTGTTATTATTATGTGTAAATGTGGTTGTTGAAGGATGTACAGTACCTGTCACAGATAAGCCAAAACAAGAATGAATGAGAGCATTAATATCTTTCAGTATGGCTAACACTTGTGCACATATCTAGTGTGGGGAGTCCACTGAGATGGTAGAAATTGATTACAGTGATATGTCTTCTTTACAGACACCAAAGTGAATCTCCTCCACACTGAAAGTCGGCAGTCCATTTTGATTTGGAGATAAAAGTGTCAACTGTGCTGAAAAATGAGTCAGAGGTCTGAGCAACATGTGCCGCTAAAAAGAATCCAAAAAGAGACTGGGTGCTTGATCACACTGTGTTTTCACACAAGCATATAAAACATAAAGGCAGAAAGGAGGAAAAATAACAAAAATAAAATAAAATTAGTTTTTGAATTATTTCTATGCCACACGATGCTAATAGTTCTATGCTTTTTCAGCTGAAGTTACAGCATTATTTAACATGATCAGCTCTTTATTGAGATTGTTTTCTACGTGCAATTTACAAAATGAATGCTATGTGCAGCTACTGGTGTTGTTGTACAGTGCTATAAAATTATTACAACAGCAAAACATAAGCATGTATTATATTTTGGGTACTCGAGGGACGGATTACGCAGCTTGACAACCACTGTAAACATCTGTCAGTGTCCACAGGTGGAAATCTGGCGCAGGATCACGTCTGTGTCTCTGAATCCCTGCTGGTTGTTCTGTCTGCTCTCTCTCCTTCTGTCTGCACTCTTCTTGGGCCACGGGAAAATAAATAAATAAAAAAATCAGACCTGTTCCTCAGACATCTATTCTCAGCACAACGTCAAAGAGGCAGTCTTTACCAAAATAGAAACGCCTCGTGCTGCCTCATCTGCATGAATTTCCTGCATGTATTTCCACTTTTGAACGCTGCACTCGGCACCAAAATACGACAGGATCCAAAAAAGGGCATTTCAAGGTCAGAAGAATATCTAAATAGTGCTGCATGCACTAGTTCTGTGTGTTACAAAACTAGAGCATTCACTGTCAACAGGCTCTGAATACTCTGGAAGATTTTAATAAGACTGAATACTTTTCCTCTCTAACAGACACCTCCATTTTACTAGTCTATGTAACGATTGTTTTCCTTTCCTACACTGTCTCACTTTCTCTGAAACTGCACCAGGCACGTATGTCTTCACACAATGTTTTCTAAATCCCCTGCAACATTTACACAATCTGATCAATCAGTATTACACACACGACGTAAAATGTCACTGCCATTACAAAAATCTGTGTGGCAATCAAGCCGGTTCCTGTTGAGCCTAACGCTGAATACAATCTGCACAGAGGACAGGACGTTATTCAGTCAAAAAGATAACAGCAGTAACACAAAGCAGTGTTTATTCATTCATCTCCTATACTCGCTCATGCAGTTAGGTTGCGGGGGTGTGCTGGAGCCTATCCCAGCTGGCAACGGGTGAGAGGCAGGGCACACCCTGGACAGGTCGCCAGTCCATCGCAGGGACAATGTGGTGTTGTGACATTGAAATTTATCAATAAGCTACAACGGATAGATTGTGCACATAATAAAAAAACTTCACTACCAGCAACAATTACATCAGAGGTATGATGCACGTTTGTGTTCTTTGAGTATTTAGTGTAATAACTTAAATTTCTATGAATCACACAGTTCAGAGCTGGTTCATGCCATTTAGTATTCATCATTAGCCAGGTGCTGGAGCCCATACAGAACTGTACAAAAATGCAAGATCTTCGCATTTGTCAAGGAAAACTTTATAAAATAAAATAAAAAAAAAAAACAGTACACATCAGGCATAGAAAATAATAGAGCCAGCTACATAGACAGCTAAAGCATTTCATCCACTAATGGTTCTAGGACAGTATCAGTGAGTTGCTGTCAGTAGACTGACCTGTCTGTGGGGGCAGGAGGCTGCAGGAGGTGCTGATGCTCTGACTCAGACCCTCGACCTCTGGTTTGGGCTCCGGGCTCAGAGGCACAGACAAGAAGTGGTTGAGGTTGATTGGATGAGTCTGACTTTGGGCCAGGCAGGGAAGGCTGCGGCGAGACGGCTTCAGGCTCTTCTCCTTCAGGATCTCGCTGATGCTGGTGTGCATGCCTGAGGAAAGGTGCATCTTATTATAGGAGCCACTTTAACAGAAAGAAACATAAAGCTAGAATGCTGCTTTATTTCAGTTTGGACTAAGATTTTATATCCATCTAGGGATCATCGGTTAAACTAAAGACTCTACTGAGCTGCATTTTTGAAAATGTAGGCTCCATGTTTTTTGCTGTTTAATCAGTTTTGACTATTCTGTTTTATATCGGACTCTTGTAAGTCAAACAGCTTTATGTAAGTGGAAAAAAAGATTACCGAATCGCCCCTTGGAAAAAGCAGCTGATGCCAATATGCTAATGCAGGTGCAACTTCAACATTTTAATGCAGCGCTCCATTCACTGACATTCATGCATTTATTCAGTAGCAACAATATATTCAACATTTTCAGGAAAGATATTCAAGCTTAAAATACGAAAACTAATCAAGATGTTACATACTGTACAGTGATAGCTAGTAATCAATCTTTTTAGGCCACTTCCATTTCCATTTTCTGCTGTTTCCATATCCTATAATATCTTAAAAACATAACACACAACAAAAAAGTACAAATACCAAATGACAAAATACTGCATGTAATTCAAAGAAAAGGGAGAATAGTAAAGCTAAATGTAAGAAAACATATTGTCAGTAATGAATACAACACGTGCACTATAGGTGAAATGGAGGTAGTGAGAGGAAAAAGGGAGGGAGGGAGAAACCACTGCACTCATCAGCTGGTCCATCTCTTTATGGGCTACAGTGGGGGTGATAATGTCTGCCCTTGATAGAGGAGTGCATTAAAGCCATCTGCACTCCCCCTCCATCAAAACACACTCCTTAACACCCCAAGAAAAACTGAACTGCAAACATACACTTCTTAATAATGCAACCAACTGAACACAAATCTGTGTAATAACAGGCTTCATTTGTGCTGCATATTAGCATGCTATTGTTTTATTAATGCCATTAGAGGTCATTTTCAAGGTTCTTTCTGCTTCAATGGAGATTTACAGTGATGAAGGTGGGGCTAACACTGTTCAAACAATACTGCAGTGATGAATTGTAGAGAGGATCTAAAAGGTTAATAACAGTAATGAATGACCAGAAGAGGAAGTGGGACGATGTAGCCGACCTTCAGGCCATGCAGCACTATCTGCTCCAGCTCCTGACACAGTTATTCATGAATTAAAGGCACCCCCCCCCCTCTAAATGGGACATGACTTACTTTCACCCCCAGTAAGAAATTCTCTCAATGACCTTCCTGAAACATTCGGCTGAAACATGAATTGATAATTCACTCCCTGCACCCTGGGAGCCTGCGCTGCAAACTGCGCAATAACTCATTTTCCTGACATTGATCTCAATGGGATTTCCCAGGGCTGTTGGGTGAAAATGGAGCCAGTTGAAGATGTGAGCGTGTAGGACCAAGGGAGCCACTAATCACACTGTGAATTTCCTTTACAGCCCCACAGATATGAAATGAATGAAAGTTTGAGCGCCAGCTCATATAAACAATGAATAATTGAGAAAGTAAAAACTGCAGAAATTTTCAGCATCAAACCAAAATTTTGCCCGCAGTAAGAATCCACTCGACTCCAGAGACAGATTTTAAAAAATGTTTCAGATCGCTTAAATATAATAATTACTCTGCACAAAATACAACATGAGTAAACTGTAAATAAATCTATTTGTCTGTCATGTAGTTTGTCTTAAGGCGCTTAATGATTCTTGAGTTCCCTGTGCTTTAATTTTATACACACAAGCACATAAGTATTTAGTTCTTCAGCACTTTTCATATTTCAGTCAGCTTCATTAAATCCAATATTTTAAACTGTATTGAGCTGCAGGTTGTTACACAATTACTATGTAAAGAGACATATTGTGCCAATTACATCTGCAGTGACATTTCAGAAAACTAGAGATTTTACAGTCCAGTGAGCAGGAAGGTTTGTTTCTCTCAGCCACAAATGCAGCACCGATATGCCTTGTTTTATGACTCAGGAGTAAATCAGTAGAAGCTCAAGGGACCAAATGACTGGTTGTCATAACTCCATGGTAAAAAGTGTGATGTATTCTTATTTTATAAATACAGAGTAGAATCTTTCTGTCCATATATTGACACATGGCTTCTGAGTAGTAGCAACACACACATTATCAAAAAAAGTGCATTCAAAGGTCGAGATGATCCCAACAGACATCGGCAAAGCTCAACATGTCTCAGGTGATACCTCAGAACACGGCGAGCTAATGGGTCTGTAGGGGCGAGGTTTGGTCCCAAAGGACGCTCAAAGTTTAAAATAGACCTGCAAATTGGATGGGGTTGGTGTTGTGTGAAATTGCTTCCATGGAAATTTCAGAGCACATGTAGATGAAAAAAAAAACCTCTGTGGATGCAAGGGATATGATAATAGTTATCTGACAATCACTGCCCTGTGCCAAAGCTTTGGCCTCATTCTCTCATGCAGCCAGCCTCTATGAACTCTGCTCCACACTGAGAGCAGTTGTGCATTACCTTCTGAAGACGGTGCATTGTGTAAGTCCATATAAATATATAAAGGGCTCATCTAATGTGAAATCCCGTGTTTAATCTCGCTGTGCTCTGGCTAAAACTGGTTTATGAGGAGAAAGTTAATCCTGTGTGTGTGTGTGTATGTGTATGTGTGCATGGTCTCTTTGTGCATGTGTGTAAGTTGGTACAGGAGTCACTGTGATGACGCTCGCTGTCAGGTCAAGCGGTTAAAAGAGAGAGAGAAAAAATACAACACACCTCCAATATTTATTTGTTTTTACATCAGCACAACACAGTCTTGATGCCAACCCTGTGTGTGCTCTCACACACACCCACTCAGGCTCATCTGACGTGGAGCTGGATGAGCTACAGGGAAGGTCATGATCCAGGATTTGGGTTTCTCCTGTACAGCTTGTCCATGATGGTCTTCTGATGGCAGATTAAGTGGATTTTATTAATTTTTTTTTTTTGTCTTTGCATGTGTGTGTGGGTATGATATTGTATAAAAATGCAATTGTGACTGTATACTGTGCACTTGCCTGTGAATGTTTGTGTTCGAAATAATGCACCAATCATGAACGGAGGATGTTTATCAGTTCGTTACGCTCCTCTTGATTATTTCTGTCCTAATATGATATCCCTGGCAGAGTCACAGCACATCACTCTGTGTGTCGGTGTGCAAATGCAGCCAATTTACTCTGAGCCAGCTGAGGGAATAAACATTTCATTTAAAAGCGTCAACATTTTTATGATCAGTTATAAGCTGTCAGATTTTAGAGGAAGCAAAACAGTGCAGCAAAACTCAGGTAACACCATCTAATAATGTAATGCTGCTTTGGGTCACATTTGTCCAAAATCATACTGAAAGATCTGAGACATCCAGACATTATCTGCAAGGATGTTGCACAAAGTGAATTCAGGTCAGTGGGCTGTTTCCCATCATGCCTCATGTTTCCTCATTCTATACCTTTAATTATTCATCCATGTTCATCCAGCCCTTTCAGTGTCACAGCTTTCAACTGAGGCACATTCTGCATCAAAACCTTTTAAACACAACACAGTATTATTTCCTTCTTCTTGGGGTGACTATTTTAGGGGATCACTGCTCAGGTACAAAATACTGTTCACTGTTAGCAAAAATGATGACAAGGAGGCAGACCTCACATTATGTTAGGAGCCTGAACTGCCCATCCAGAAGTATCCACTAACTAACCCAGAGAAATCCCTGTGGAATAAAAATCTGAAATAATTGGCCCCATTTCTGATAACGAGGTGTAAGGTCCCTTTCTGCTCACAGTTATTTAGACTGGTTTTTAGGTTTGTGTAACTGTGAGACTGACGTGACTCATCACAGTGTGTGGCTAGCTTGATTTAACTTTAGAAAAAAACTTTCTTAGTGGCAAAGTTTACAGGAAAGAGTTTCAGCACCAAAGAAAAATCCAGACCCAGAATCAGCCAATCACAGATTTTTTTACGATCACAGTCATGAAATGGCCCATAGCATTACTGTAGTTCTCCAGCTATCAAGCACAGCACTAACATATGTCCTGTATTAACACCAGGGTGCGCTAGCTTGTGGTACCTAGGATCAACTCTTGTGAAAGGCAATGCTGCATGATTTCTTTGTTTAAAGTTTAGAGAACAGGGATGATCAGACTTGACATTTGCACTAAAAAGGACGAGGGAAAAGATACATCCTTTCTGTGGAGAAGTGGAGTGTGTGAAAAACAAAGGCACATCCAGACAAGTATTAAACTGGTCTGAGCAGACAGAAGACTCAGTCAGCAATATGATGGCTCTCTTACAGGCTTCAAAGAGTCCTTCAGGATGAGCTGCAAAGACAAAGTCCACTTGCTTGGATGCTTTTTTGTGTCATGTTTGGTCAAAGGGCTACTGATTATTTATTAGCATTTGTCCACTGTTTCTGTCCAGTGTCAGGTGGGCTTACTGAAGTGTGGAGGTAAGCAGTGCTGGACAGGACACCGGCCATGCTAGTGCTCATTTCAGAAAATATTTCAAGTGTTAAAATCTCAGCATCCGCTCCAGTGGGCACAGGGATGAAGGCAGCAGCAGGGTTGCTGTCTTCATCAGCAGCCCAGCTTGAGATCTCATGTCCTTTCGATCCCTGAGTTCCCTAACAGGGTTGTTACAGTCAGAGGACATGGACCTCCACACAGCCTTCCTGCTTGTAAACGCTCCAGCACAGCGTTGAAGCTCTACCCACCAAAACAGTGTTTGTGGAGTTGTGGAGTCAGAGAGCAGACAGAGGTTACTGCCAACCTCCAGACCAAGTCAAAGCTCACCGTCAACAGAAACTTGGATGAATATGTGGCTGAGGAGAAATCAGGAACACAACAAAACCAGGAGATCACAGAACAACAGTGGAGTTACTGCATTCATGGAGTCCACAGCTTTAGATCAGTAGGTAGGGACTTGGATTGGGAACCAGGGGGTTGCCAGCTCAGGTCCCAGCACGGACAAAGCGTGGAGTGTGGACCGGTGGCCGCAAAAGTGCCAGTCCACCTGACCTCCAACAGCTCTGGGTGCACTGAACAAGGTGATGTCCTCACTCAGGAAAACCTTTGTGTGTGTGTGTGTGTGTGTGTGTGTGTGTTTGTGTGTGTGTGCGTGCGTGTGTGTGTGTGTGTGTGTGTGTGTGTGTGGGATTGTTTGAGGCCAATGTTCAAAGAGTGTAAGAGTGTTGTTGTGAGTACAATGACAATAAAAGATCCTTCTTCTTCTGTTCGACATGGAGATCAGTGTGTTTCTGGATCCAGCAACATGAAATCACTGCTAACACACACTGGAGCCACAGCCCAGTGCTCTGCTGCTCCACACCTCAGACATGAACATTTAAAACACTGCAGTGATTTCTAGAGTGTTTAATGTTTCCCTAACGTCAAGCTTTCAAAGATGTATGAGAAAATTATTTTTCTATGTCATAGGGCACAGAAGAAACATGTCACACAGTGAGATGTAACACAGAGTGGACACACGGTTTACTGAGGATATTCTATTCATGTGTCCTTTATCAGGCTGGGCCATAATGTGTGCTCAGAACCGTCCATGTCCTTTGTTTAAACTATAATATACTTTAAAATTAAAAATGTAAAATTAACATTAGAGCAGTATATAGTTTTCACTGTGTATCTACTAACACCAAGTAATGGATCAGTGACCGATTAAAATAAAACCTCTGTAAACCTTATTTGATATTTTGCACTGTTCAACAAAACTGCTGTTTTAGTGAATTTGTTTGGTACTAATATTTGTATATGTATTAATATTATTAATATTAAACGTGACAGTAAATAAGTTAATAAATATATGATCTTCTGGGTCATACAATATGAATCACATGCTAAATTTATGACTCAGAATAAACATTGACTTAGATTTTCAGGCCCTCCCTTGAAAAATCCCAGGCCCAGCCAGGTATTTTCCTGTGGTGTTGGGACTGCATGGAGGCAGGACTGAGGCAGGACTAAAGCAGGACTGAGGCAGGACTGAGGCAGGACTGAGGCAGGACTGAGGCAGGACTGAGGCAGGACTGAGGCAGGACTGAGGCGAGGACTGAGGCAGGACTGAGGCAGGACTGAGGCAGGACTGAGGCAGGACTAAAGCAGGACTGAGGCGAGGACTGAGGCAGGACTGAGGCGAGGACTGAGGCGAGGACTGAGGCAGGACTGAGGCAGGACTGAGGCAGGACTGAGGCGAGGACTGAGGCAGGACTAAAGCAGGACTGAGGCAGGACTGAGGCAGGACTGAGGCGAGGACAGCTGCTTCCCCAACAGAAACGTTCTCCAAGCAGTTAGACTGTGTTTCATCCTCTGCCTGGCAGCATATCAAAGTACATATACACAGAGCTGAGTTCATACAGAGTATTAAGAGCAGTGTTTAGCAGCCACTGAATATTCAGCTCAAGTTTTAAGCTACATGGTTCAAAACTGAAAAATTGTCAATTTTCTTTTTCATCCATTTAAGAAATGTCTGTGTTCATTGCATTCATCTGAAAAAATACTACATTTTTAAAAGGTTTTCAAAACAGTGCACTACAGCTTAACATTAAAATCAAAGTAATAATTACTTCACCATTATAAATGTGAGTGGACAGCTTCAATTTTAATAAAGTGAGATATTACAGAAAAAAGCAAGTATTATTTAATATCCTTTTTATAATTAGGAAAAACTAAGTACTATATTTTCTAAAATACCACACACTGAGGGTTCACTAACACGTTTTGTTGTTGTTGTTTTGTTTAAAGAAACAATGCATCATATTGGAGCATTACTGATATTTTACCCCATGGGTATTTTGAAAAAAAGACACTGGAAGAGACGCACATGCTGTACTCATTTGTCTTTTGCCTGTCGATACTTCAGGCAGCACTGGTAAAATCACAGCTGTTAATGTGTGTATGGGATTTGTAATAACTGTAACACACTCAAATACAAATAAGTGTCAAATAAGGTTATTCAAAGTATGTCAAATTACGATGAACTATTCTAAAATCCTATATACTATATAGCACTATAAAAACTGTGACCTTTTAGTGTTTTGTGTTTGTTTTAGTGTTTCTTGAATAATTAGACGTGTTTTTTGATAATCTGATATCTAATAAAGTATAAAGTAGCAGTGTTTAGCTGCACAGACACTGTTGCCTGGTCTCGTCTGACACGTGCAGCTGAGCCAGACAGGCTGACCGTGAACACACCTCTGAGCAGATGGCACTTTTTACCCACGGTTTACACGGTTCAGGACCCTATTATACAATCCTGGCACAACCTCTGGGTTGCATCATTTGAGGAGATTAAACATCTTCCTTCTCTTTCAATCTGTACATTCCCCGGTTCCTTTAACGTCACACTATCTTCCTATGCCCCCTGATTGCTTGTGAATTCTACGTCACAGGATTTTCTGCAAAGCCTCCGTTGTGTCTACGCATACATACCTCGTGAGGAAATGCCTGCAAACTGCCCTGCCTTTGGTGTACAATACCAAGTTGACAGAGGAGCATTTTAGCTCCGTAACACCACCGAGTCAACAGCATCTGGGTGTTTTAGACATGATTAAATATCTTTGGGCTCCAGCAGAAGTTCTGCCTGTATTGTTCTTATAACCTAGCAACAAAACAACCACTGACTATTTAAAGACTGTGAAAGTGTTAAAGCTGGTAACTGCCAGACAATACACATGCACATGCAGAACAAAAGAGCCTCTTTGTTTTGTCATTTTGTAAACCGGTGTTTAGCCAGCACTTGCAAATCTGACAAAAGGCACTTTTTAAACACCATGATCCAGTCATCTCAGACAAAACTGATATCTGCTTAATATCTTACAGTACGCTGTTTAAATAAAGCATGAACTGATTATATTGTATATGTGCTCTCCCCAAATCTGTCTCTGAAATTAATGTCTGTATCTATTAAACCATCTGCCTGCTTGCATAAGAGGACAGGTGGCCTGCCTCGGACTGTGCAAGCAAAGGTTTAAACACACACATACACAGGCGGGCATGCGCACACACACACTTGACAAACACACACTGTAGAAAACTGCAGTCCAACAGAGGACAGTCTCCATCCTGCAGAAACCACCCACCAACAAACAGGAACACACAGACATCAAAGTCACGCTCATTTGGACAACTGAGGATGACTGGGTTTTAAAAAATAAAAACAATGGATTCAGGAACCATTTTCTTAAGGAAAATTAGCAAGAAATTGCTTGATATACAATATTGATTACAAATGATAAGAGATGTTAGCTGAAAATAATACAAGTGAGCGAAGAAAAACTAAAGACTTAAATCTTATCAACTTAAATAAAATGTTGACATCTGAACCCACTGTGCAGATAGAGTTCAGTGTGTCAATACGTTTTGACAATGCTCCTGAACGTGCTGCTGAGTTAATGACGTGACTGCCAAAGAACATTTGAAATTCATTCAAACCCTGGGAAGTATCATCAGATGGTACTGAGTCATTTTTGGTTGAGGTCCAAGAATATTTGTTGTTTCAATCAAATAAGTGATATACTATTTTAAGGCAGAGAAGGAAATGATCTCATCATATGCTTAATCTAACAATAGGCCCCTTTTTAAACTCTGTGTTTTCAAACAATTTTTTTATTTTATCTTTCAATAATTATTTGTCTTTCAAGAGACTGTTGGAGATTGATTTACCATCCTATAAACTACATTGTCTTGGCATTAGGGTAGTTTCACAATCAATTTTCTGATTTTATTGATTACCTCTGCAGTGGTGATGTCTGGGCTGCAGCAACACTATTAAAGTTTTTCACCTTTAACATAAAGCTCTATTCAGCTTTATAGTGAACAAGCTTTCAAGCAATTCAGGTTTTAATGTGTGGTGTCAACAGAACAATTTCAGAATTTTGCTTTAGCAGGATTCTGTGAGGCAAAATTTACCCCTTTCACTTTCCTTTTAATGGTGCACTTAGCAGTCACTAAAATATTGAGTGGGCCCTCCGGCCGGTAGTCAGTCCTTAACATAATCTTGTGCTACACATTTTCTGTTGACTGGACTGAAGTCAGAAGTGGTTTATTCTGAGGTATAAAATGTTAAAAGCGTGGATTTTCTCTTAAAGAGGGATACAGAAAGACATATTTGCTGAATCCAAAACAATTTACATGATGAAAAAGCAAATTCAAAAATATGATGAAAACAAAAGCATTTTTATATTATTGTGAAAATAAAAGGAAATCTCAGTATTCATGTGGTACAGTCCATAATTTGAATGTGGGTCACTGAAGAAGATTGAGTTTGAAAAAAAAAAAAAAAAAACATTTCTGGTTTGTTTCCACAGTCAAAGAGAGGGGAGCAGAAACAGAGGAGCTAACACCCTCTTCAGCAGGGCATCGTTCAGTCCAGAGTCTGAGCTGCTCGGATCAGCATCCTCTCATCAGAAGCCAGGGGATAGACCTGTATCATACACCTCAGACAAAGAGGGAACTGCTCCTTGTTTACGAGCTTGAGTCAGCATGAATAATAAGACCTCTCTTAACCGTTCCTCTAAATTTAGACAGCCAGAATCAAAAAGCTGTACAGAAGCACTCATTTTCTCTAAGGAGCCTTACTTATGATCTAAAATCAATACTGGCCCATCAGTGTAATCTAGCTCCTATTTGAATCCGTGGTATTTGGTATTTATTCACTAATTGAATTAAATTTGCATCAGAGTGTGTAAACCAAGTTTGTTACATTCTCTGTGAGAAATGATTTCAAATAAGGCAAAGAGACACCAACATGAAGAGGTGTCTGATGTCTCATGATGCTTTTTTTGGGAGCGGTGGAAATGCATCATCCATTTGACTGCATGACAAGAAGTTTTAACAGCCGCAACCCCTTTATTCTTCATAGCAGTCAGAGTGCAGCTACCCCCTGACAGGTTGCAAGACACAAAGAGGCTACTTTATCTTTAGTGTAAACTATTCTGCATGCATCTGGGTGGATTTGTGTGGAACACTTTGTATCTAAAACACAACATAATGTCATCACAGATCACAGCCTACTTGTGCAGCTCTTTAGACAGATCCCTGAAAGCTTTTTCATATGGGCTGTGAGTGCAAGTTCAAATCTGTGTAAGATCAAACAGTCTGTTCACTATCTGCATTGCTTGAACTGCAAAGAAAGGTCATGTGTTTTCTCTGCGCATCAACCATCCACTTTATTCTAACAAACAAACAGCTCGTGACATTTCTAAATTCAAACTCTTTCTGATAGGTTTGGTCATGTGTTGGTGTTTCTTAAATAAATTTGCTTTAACTGGATCTTAATAGTAATGACTCGGGTGAAACAGACAATGCAACATAAAGTAGTTGATGAAATCTCAAAGCGCACGGGGATCAGAAACAGGCTTCATCCCAGGAGGAGGAGGCTGCAAAGCATCCAACTCTGCGTCACTCTTACAGCAAGTACGGAGACCATTACCTCCGAGTGCCATTTCACACGCAAACTACCTAACAAGACAAGAAAAGTGACCACACGTCCCACTCGGCAAAAAACCAAAACACAGCTGAAATGTTCACATTAGCGACCAACCTTTCTGCTGCTTGAAGGACTGGATGGAGCCCGAGTGGTGCACCATGGCGACGTTAGGTTGGGTTCCAACGTTAATTAAATTCCGTATTTCGACGAGCAAAACTGCAGAATACATGGGAAACTGTGGTGGGGTTGTGTAGGTGTTCCCTCAGCTCCCATCCTGCCAAACGATCTCACGGGCGATGCGCAAACCCTCAGCAACACCTGTCTCCGCTCCGCATGCGCCCCGCTCCCTATCCGCCACCATCCACGGCTGTTGTCATGGTGACGGGCGGTAGGGGAGGTCCAGAGATGGACACGTCCTCCTCCGTCCTGATTTACTGACTCCAAATAAGCTGCGGGAAACGACCATATAGGCAGCACATCTCAAATGTACCGACAAGGACAAGTATCGATCCGCTCGTCAGTCATCCTCAGGCTGGAAGCTGCGTTGACCTTATTGCATCATAGGTTTAATGAAATAATAGACACAAAAAGTGAATGTAGTGTAGTTAATACTGGTTCCTAAACTTGACCTCGGAAAGTATGTAAAAACACTTTCCTTATTTTAAAACTTTCTATTTACCTTTAGAAAGCCTCATGGGACATCATGTGATCTTCAGCATCAAACACAAAACTAAATCTAAAACCTGGCAGTGTGTTGGAGGACAGCCAGAGTCAGGCTTAACTCTAACTTCAGGCAAAACAGCTAATAACAAATAACTAAAACATCAATAAAGGGATGGAGCATTTGACTTGTTTCTGGGAGGAACCAATTGCTTTGGCAGGCATTTAATACAGTGAGGTTGTGAGAAAAACCCAAAGCAATCAATACTATAGCTCAGTACTACGGGGCTCACAGCTCAGCTGCTGACACACTGCTGCTGTAAAGGCAGGGATCCCTTGTTTGAGAGTAAATGTTGTATCAGGCATGAAAACAGAGGCTCTGCAGGGAGTTCAAACGACCGCAGTATAGTTTGATTGCCTGATATTAAATCTGGAAGAGTGTGTGTCATGCTGGCTTTATTGCACAGATGGGACTCAGCTAAAATGACAAGGAAATTATATTTGATTATTTAGAGATTTGAGGGTTATTTGGGGCAATAGAAAACTGAATTATTTTTCTGCATTCTGAATTGTTTTCATTTGGCTGTTTAAAATGTATGGTTTCTTTCCTTGGTTTATTGATGGTGTTAACTCTAGTGCCTGCATTTTACTGCTGTTTAGACAGCTTTTAACATTTCTATGTGGGGTTTTAAAAAATGGAGCAGGATGCACATTATTATTAAACACACAGGCAGTTTATGAGATAGAAAAACCTGCATCATTTTTCTTAGGTCTTAGGTCTTAAATCTCATAGTATTAACCAAGCACAGAGCTTATCATGATTTATCTGCAAGGTCACTGATCTTATTTCAATGTCAGCCACACAGAGCTACAGCAGCAGACCTCCAATCAGGATCTGAAACCCATGAGAGACAAAGCCTGGTGGTGTTCCTGTTGTTTCTATACAAGCAGACACTGAGCTGACCACTGGGGTCTGGTCAGTCTTTTTCACAGTCACAATAACACAGTTTGCAGTTTGGTCTGTGGCCCTAGTTTTCTATATTAATCTGTGTCTGTGCGGGTATTCTGAGTTGTAGTCTAGCATCTGTCATAGATGCAAATACCATCTGCTTTCTTGCAGCTCAGCACGCCTCTACTCCTCCCACTGTTCTGATGTTTATTGAGGACTGGTATCAGGGCTGTGCGTGACAAACACCTATAACATGTCATCGAAGCACAGAGCAAATGCCTTTCTACAACTGAGGTGATGAATAAATAAACAAGCAGCTCTTTATAGGGTTGGTCCCATTTAAAATTGCGTCTTTTACATTTGTGCCTGTTAGTTTAGAGATGTAGGTCAGATGATAGCGCTGCACAGGGGAGATTTTAGCAAATAAACTACTGCCACCTTGTGGAAAACCTGACTAACCGAGCTGTCTGCAATCATTTCCAAAAACCTCAATTCCCCTCAGCCCATGCATGTAAATATACAGTCATGAGCTGGATTTGACCAGTTATTCACACACTGAATGAATCTCCTACAGCCTCATCTTTTTTGGTAAAAGCTGAAGGATATTATCCACAATTCCAAATGTATGCTGCATGATGCATTATAGCAAGTGCACAGAGCTGCCAGTGGTTAACAACGGCTGCTTGAATATAAAAAATTAGCAATCAAATATTCCAGTACAAGTCACAAACAACACAGACATGCTTAATCACAATCAGAAAACAATCAACATTTGCTGCATGAACAGGCTTAATGACAAAGATCTCTAAAGTCAACACCTTCAACTAAATTACAGCTGATGGCTTTCTGTGATGCTGAGCAGCAGAGGGACCTGCTGATGAAGTTGGTTTAAAAGTTCAGTTACATAACTAAACTTATATTCAGAGGTCAAGCCAGCAAATGTTTCCTGTGTTGCTGATCAACAAATTGTTGTTTTCATTATTGATTAATGTACTAAGTAATATTTCAATAATTTATGCCTTAAAATGTCAAATAATTAATAATGCAAAAAAAAATTATGCTCGTCATTATTAGCTATAGTCCAAGCTCAAGTCTCCAGATTGTTTGCCTTGCTGGACACACAGAAAACTAAAGGATATTTACTTATCATAATATAAACAGAGAAGAGAAGTGAATTCTCACATTTAAAAATCTACAAGCGAAATTGTTGATTTTAATTTTTTGTTGACCAACAAGTGGTCTAATGGACTGTTACAATAATTATTTCATTTGTAGCTGAGAATATCTGATGTGCAGACGTTTCACCGCCATGGTTTTGCCACTGTTAATGGCAGGTAAAGATTTCAGCATGAACCTTGTTTATTTATTTTTTTCACATAAACATTAGATGTGGACAATGCGCCACATGCTAAACTCACCAGAGAGTTGATCGGTGTCTGTCTCTGTGCCTCCAGAGTGGGAACTGTTGGCCAGTGAAGAGCTCCAGGATGCTGAGTGGCTGATGGTGGGAGCGTTCCTGTCGGCCCCAGAGGAGCTGGAGGCCTGGTTCTCCAGCAGAGGGAGGAACATACAGTTGTCCTGATGACATGATCCTGTAAACACACACACACAGTGATATCATGTTGAAACCTTTTAACTGTTGTTTATTTATTTATCTTAAACTATAATAACAAGACATCTGTGGGAAAATGTAACTCATATGTTCAAATCAGTAAATTTTGCAATTGATCAGAGCAGTCAACTCTCTGCTTCTCCCTCTCATGTTACTGCACTCATACATTTTTAAACCATCTTTAAAATTCCTTTTTACCCTCTGATACCTGACACTAATGGGGAACAATAAGGATTCTGGCTTCTCCAAAACCAGCAGGGCTACAGTTAAACTGACGGAAATGTCAACACACTTAATAAGAAGACTCATGGATGTGCTGATCAATAGTTTTCTGGAAGAAAAAAAAACAACATCAACATCTGTCTGTGTTGTAGTTTTGTAGTTTTAGAAACCGGAGCAAAATGTCAACAGATTTTATTCAGGGAAAGTAAAGTAACTGTCAGATACTTCACTGACAGAATATTAGTGCATGTTGTGAATGTAAAGACCTCCACCATCATACATATAATGTATTTTTTCAGCGACTTAATGTGGACTTTCAAAAGCATATTATTACTCAAAGAGCTAAACATTACGCTAAACATGAGCTCCGCTGACCGTGTAATTATTAAGAATGAGAATAATGAGCACATAAAGAAAACTGGCTGGAGGCATGTTATACATTTAAGCTTGTAGGAATACCACTGTTACATAATGCTGAGGCTACCATCCTGACCCCTGAACAGGTCACTGCAATGTTTAATCAAGTCAGCATTCAATAGTGCATTTTAATGTGTTTAAAATGAAGAATATGACATTTACGGTCAGAGATTTTCATTCAGTGTTTGTTTATGTGTGCACTGAGCTTTATTAAGACCAACAGGAAGAGCCACAGGGCTGCACTCACACCCCAAACAACCTGACTCACCAACATTCAGAGTTTCAACTCAGAAATTATTCTCTGCAGGTTCAACCGAAACATCCCCCCCTTCAATGTCTCTTCCTGATGGAGCCATGGTGTGTAAATTATAAAGTTGAAATTGAAAAGTGCACAGTTCAGTTTGGTTTCACTGGCAAACATAATGTTTGCCATTAAACAGCTCCTCACACTTGATAAGCTGATCAAAGAACCTGCTATGTCTAAGACACCAGAGCTTCACACAACTAGTCAGAAAGAAAAAAACACTTTGTCTAAAATGTACTTGTGTCCATTAAAGCTGCGTAGACTAAGTGCAGTAATAGACTGTCCTTAAGGTTTCCAAACTATATAGACATTAGGTAGATCGATTGATGAGCAGGTACTTTCTGCATGTGCTTCCTGGCACATTGATTATTTATTTAAACAAATACATTTTGAAGCTCCGGGTCACTAAATTCCTCTCAAACAGCCATAAATCTATGATGAGATGTCAAGGAAAGTGTGACTCCATTACTGATGTTAAAGTATAATTTATCCAAGCATATGAGCACCACAGACAGCCTGTCTGGGAAAAACTATTACCGTGACTAAATTATTTCCGTTGAAACAAATGTCACAAACACATCACCGACTTTTAATAAGCTTAGTTGGTTGCATAATATAATGGATGTATGCAGAATCACTTTGAAACTTGGAAATGTCAGCAGCTGATAATAAAAGTGTAATCTAGTTTGACTCCAGTCAGGTGCACATCTTCTCCACCTGTTAATTCAATAAGAGGGCATAAGTGTTTATCACCTTAATACTTGTAAGCTAAAGGGGGCGTGGAGGGCATTTATCCTGCATTAGTTCCATTACATGTGCCTTCCATCTCTTAAACAGGTCAGATTAGTCGGCTCAGACAGACACTTAGGGCTACATAAATGTTTCTCCAAAGTCATAACACTCCTGCTTTCTCTGTTAATCTACTGTGCACTTCAGGTGGCAGGTGCATTAAGAAACACGAGCCTGTAAACACTGTTTTAAGTGACGGCCGTGGTGGGAAACAACAAACAAACAAAAAAATTTCAAACTGATACAGATTCACCTCAAACAGTGAAGTAATCTAAACCTATGGTATGTAAAGTGAACACAGTATTATTTTAAATTCTATTAGCAGTGTTTTTATCAGCTTAACCAATCCTGCTACCAGGAAGTAGCGAGAGATAATATTTTGCAGCTTCGCTTTTTAAAAGGCCAATATACATAATGAGTTTTAAAAATTAGATCTCCATAAAATTCTCTGCAGTGACCAACATGCACACAACTTCTCCATCATGCCTCAGGAGACTCTGTCCTGCAGGCAGTGTGTTTGACATGTCTGCTTTATGTAAGCTGCTCACAGTGTGACATGACCAAAATAGACCAAAATATACAAACCAGCTTTTGGGAGGCTTGATGATTCGTGAACACTTCATGCCGCTTCCTGCAGAGCCACCACGTCACAATTTGCCCCCATGCCCCTCTGAGAATCTCTGTACACCACTGAACATTATCCGCATGGCCCAACACACATGAAAACACTGTCCTATTAGATATCGGAGAAATAACCACAATATTTACCATCTCCTTCTTTGCCTGGGGCAGTGATGATTTAGAGCAGCTAATAAAAGCCACAGCATTCATGCATTAGCTACCTCATTAGACTGAATGACGCTGGACATGTTTTGCTGGATTTCCCTAGAAAACAGTCACGCTCTCCTCTCTCCAGTTTGTGGCTGACCACCACAAGACTACAATGAGTTTTCTTGAGTGTACTGCAAACATAATTACACTGATCAATGCACCACAGGGGCACACAAGGTAATTACTGTTATTATTGTTTTATTTAATGTACAAGCATGAACGTTTAGATTCTTCATTTACAGAAGATGAAAGCAGCATCTCTGTGTGATCTTCAGAGAAAACTATTATTGGCCAATGTAGCTGCACTAACATGCGTGTTCGTTCATTCATTCATTCATTCATTCACTGTTGTAGTTCATTATATATTAATCCTAAAAGGATCAGTTTTCATCAAGTAGATTAACAGTATAAATCATGCATACTGAAGTAGTTCATACTCCTCTGTTATATATGTAGCTTTTACAGACATTTTTTTTATTATAACAGACTTTATTGTAAAACTTTATAATAAGACATTGGTAACCATATGTATTATAATTAGTGTAGAGCAATTGTTTTGAGTTGCACAGCAGAAGAAGTTAGAGAGACAACACAAAAGCTGAATATGGTACAGAACAGCACATTTTGTTTTTTGTTAAAGAAACACATAACAACTGAAATTAAACTAGTGTCCAGATACACTGAGGTAAACAACCAGATAAAGTTCAAAAACAGATGAAAATATGAGTTCAGTAGCAATTAAATCATTTCAGTTTTAGAGCCTGATGGAGTGGTACTATCATCCAAACTATAAACTCAGTGTGCCTCCTTCAGAAGTGACTGAAACCTACCTGAGGATTTGCCAAGAGCCTTTGACGCCGTTACGTCCATTGCAGGTTATTGCACCCTCAGTATAAATCCCTCATCAGTAAGTTTGTAAATGATAACTTGCCCAACTCCAAAAGCTGTGCATATCTCATGGACCTGTCATTCCCACAGCGCAGCACTTTGAGCTGTGAAATAGCCCGGGCACTGCAGCGTGGATGAATGGGTGGAGTTTAAAGTGTTGTCAAGCAAAGAGGGGTACAACATTAAACTCTCAGAGTATTGATTGAAGAATATTGATTGGACAGAATTGCTGTGTGGAGCATCAGTCATTTCACACAGGGATCCCATATTAATCTAAGTAACTAACAGCAAATAGTAACAGGAGAAGACAGCTAATATACTGTCTGAAAGGTTGGGCTGATTTGATATTTCATGTATGTTAAATACACCTCTGAGACATTCGATTAATCTAATTTTAAGCATTTTAAGATTGTGTGAGTCTTTTTTTTAACCTATAATATAGTCCATTGTAGAAGACTCAATGCAGGACATTTATCCAGATACTCTCTGGTCCCCTCTATTTACTGTGTGTCACCCGACTATTACTAGAACTACTACATATCTCCAGTACATAGAATACAGTCTATGCTCCAGCAGTCACACAGTAGTAGTATTCAAGGATGTATTATATTATTGTTACCATGGTGATTATTAGAGCGATGCTGTCCTTCGCCACAAAGTGGTGCTGTTGGAAAAGGTATCACCGGAGTATCAACCCTTCATCAGGTAGTTGCGTTCAAAGTCCGGTTACAAAGATTATTTTACAATGAATAAAAATAAGTTAAAACACAACTACCTACGTTTTATCAACAATGGAAAAAATATGTATCCCCTTAATATTTTAATTGCCGACACGTCAGCTTGACCACTCTTGTGTTTACAGCATGTTAGCAACTATGAACAACCTTTAACGTAGCGTTTGTGAACACACCTTACCAGACCTGTCAGTCAGCTGAGCTCAGATCAAAACAAACTCAGAAGGAAAACAAAAATATCAGGGTTTACACGTCTGACTGTCAAGTGACTAGTTTTCTAAATGCCACGGCGAATAAACAGGAGGTGGGAGGAGAAATAATATATAATGCGGCTTGGAGACGTAACCTGGCTTGTAGTGGTAGCTTTAGCTAGCCGTTAGCCGGAATGCTACCGTCCCCCTTAGCTAGCCGCCGCTGCCATTAGCTAACGGTAACGTTATGACCGTGGAGCAAGCAGCCGCCGCTTGGTGTACGAGCTGCTGCTTCTTTTGCCTTAAATACCAGCCAAGCAGTTCAATACAGGCCTGGCAGTCAGTTAGGCAGCTAGTTAGGCTAAACTGAGACACTAGTAACTCATTTTCCTACGTTGCCTTTTTACTGCCTGGAATAACAACTCCAGTATGGGGATGTGCTTACCGTGCCTTGGTGGAGCAGCGGACGACGTTGTTGTCACTCCAGACCCTGTGAGTTGATTTAATTAAACTTTTACCACTGACTGTGTCACTAGAAATGTCTCAATGTGTTAGTAGTATTCGAGTATGAAGTGATACAAATGAGTTTCAAACACGTGAATTGGATTGATTATTTGTGGGCACCATTAGGCCCTGTAGTAGGTAGCGTTGAGGAGGCGTCGACTGTGTTTAGCCTCTGTGAACAGCGGCATGTTAACTATGCTCCAGGCCCACCATGGTTCACTCGGTGAAGACAGTCTGTTTACAGTTTAGCTCACAAGTATTTCTGTGTTCTTTACAGGAGACAAGGAGACAACAGTTAGCTGAAGCTGCCGAGAAGAGACAAAAAGAGGTAGGTAATGATTGGCTGCGCCTTGTTGTCAGTGTGATAGGAGCTCAGATGGTTTTAATACACCTGCTATATTATCACATTTTATAATACATTAGCCATGCTATCAGTTCTACTAGCATAAATGTAGACTTCATTGAAGGCTGGAATTTTTAATGTTGTTCTTTACTGAGTTAAATGCTGAAAGATGTGTCTAACACTTTGTCTACATTCCTTTGAAACACCTCTCAGTATCAGCAAAACAGCAAACCACACTGCAGGCTTAAAATGAGCATAACCACAAAACTGAATATTATAACCAGTATGAAGATAAGATAGATTGCAGTGTTGTTGTACAACACTATAAATATACCTTATAATTGAATAACAAGGCATTTATTACATACATGCACCCCCATTTAAGGTAGAACTGCTTTACAGTGTGGTGAGTAATTTTCTATTGTGCAGAAAATCCACTTGCAAACCCGTAAGAGCCATGCTAAAGTTCTATCAAGGTAAGTAGATATGGGCCAGAATAAAACCTTTTCTAGGCCAGGTGAATCTTTTGGATTTGCTCGTACATCAATTACCACAACTTTCTGTCACTGACTAGTCACTGTGTTCATCTTTAAATCTCCTGACACCCTGACAGTTCACACTTACACTACTGCTGGTGATAGCACTGAGCCCTAACCCACAGTCATGCCTCAGTAAGCAGCACAGCACTATCGAAAGAAGCTCCTCCATTCTTCAGCTGCGCTGCCTCATTTGTCAGTTAAATGTCTTTTTTGCTAGTTGTAATTAATTGTGACTATTGTGCTTCCTGAATGTTTGTGTTAAAATAATTGATTAAAAATGTTTCAGAAAAACACATGCATGGTTTTGAGTCTAATTGTATATATTGCTAACAAAAAGACAAAACAAACACGGTATGTCCTTAATCATGTCCTACTCTCTCTCTCTTTTTCCAGACAGCGTACAGGGGTGTTAAAAATCCAGAAGCAGTCGAGAGAAAAAAGAAAAAACAGGAAGAGATTGAAAAACAGGCGATGACCACCTCTGTGTCTGGAGGTGGTGGGTTGAAGGTTAGTTTTGTGTCCATCCTCAAGTTGTGTGTTTCATAAACAGTTCCAACAATAAGTAATGTGCACATTTTTGTGGTTCAGGTTCTATGTTCTAGCAAATTTAATTAAAAAGAAAAGATACTACATAAAACTTTGAGTGACATTAATGGACTGTATGTAGAAAAGGACAAACCAACCAGCGCTCAAAAATAAGGCCAATGCGGAAATGCAGAAAAGTGCAATACTCCCTATGGCAACTAGATGCTGGCTCCAAAAAACTCTGCCTCCAATTGATTTAAATTCAAAAATCCAAATTTTTCTATCATAAAATACATCTCAATACATTTTTCCACAAGTCACTCTGCTGTCATTAGCTAAAGTTACCTCTTCTTATCAATGATCTGGTCCATCTGAAAAAAACCCAACATATGTAAGTAGATATTAGGCTTCAAAAAGGGGAATATTTAGGGGCGTGGTTAGCTTGATCAGCAGCTTGATCTCCAATGAGACCAGTACTGATGTTATTTCATACACGTTGGGCAGTGATCTTGGGTTTAAGACTTAGACCCGCCTCCTCACTCCTTCCTTCATAACCAAGTATGGTCACTGCTGGCTCCAAACATCTAGCATGGCGACATTCAAATGCTGATCTCCTGTCTTCAAAACACAAGTTCACAAACCAATGGATGACATCCCGCTTGCGTCGTCCATTTCTGTCTACAGTCTATGGAAGCATCACATTGATACTGGAACGTTGTGACAGATACTGCCCTTGAAACACGTAGTTCCTAAATTGTAAAGAGTTAAATGTAATTAGACCCTCAGCTGGTAAATGTTTCTTTGGCAGCTGTGTGTAGTTTCAGTGTTAGTGAGAAACACATGACTCAGAATTTATTGAGTTGAAACTTGCCATTTAGATTAAAAATAAGTAATCTGTCTTATGAGAAAATATGATCATGCCAGTGAAGAAGACAACACAAAGGGCTTGGCAGTTTGCAAATATATACATGCAAGGTATAGCAATGTAGCATCAATCGAATAATGAAGAATTTAGAAATGCTCAACCATTCCTCACATGTAATTGATTACTGCAGTCTCTCTCTGCAATGTAACTTGTAAAATAGTATCATAGCTATATCCATGTGTTACACTGACCAACAATTATGACCTATCATAGGAGGATAGATGCAATTGAACAACAAGCTCTTGTTGAACACTGACCAATGTTATGGGTTTTTTTTTGTTTTGCAGTGGCAGGTGGGCTGAAGGTTGCGATGGAAACTCTGAACTCTGATGTCCAAAACACCATAAAGTTTTGCTGCAAGATGACTTGAAGGACGTTGGAACTGCTGTCCAATCTTATTTTTATTTTTAATTTTTATTATTTTGCCTGTTTTGTTTTTTTTTTCCTATCCCCAGGCTTCATGCTAAACAATCTGAAGCTATTCCAGACAATACACAGCAGTACTTGCCAAGTTACTGAAGCCAGTTTGGACCTTTGGACAAGTCATGGATGACACAGTAGTCATCTGTCCCACTGTATTAGTTTTATTTGACAGCTGATTATATAAGTCTTACAGTGACCTGCATTTCCATGACTATGAAGTGTGGTTGTAAATGAAGAAAGAGCTGCCCTCAACGTTTTTAGTTTTAATAGTCGAGGCTTATTATTCACTGTATATCCGTTAATGACCACATTACTTTTCGTGTGACTATTCCAAAAACCCGTTACTCAGTAAGCACCCTGTTTACACTCATTCACTTTGCTTAGGGCTCTGTTTTGTGGTGATGCAAAGACTAGTGCAGGCAGTGCTATAACTTGTTGGGATGCTGGTGGAGCGAGGGCCGGGGGGTGACTTGTTCATGAAGAAAAAAGCAGAAGAATGTTTTTATTTTTGTTGTTGTTAAATGTGTCTCTAATTAGCGCTGAGAAAAGATGTTTCACAACCTGGTCTGTTCGTGGTGCAACATCATTTAGTTCCCAATTTGATTATTCTGCCAGTAAGCACAACCTGTATTTCACTAAAAGTGCAGCAGCTACAGAGTACTGGTGAATATTAAAAACAACAACAACACTAAAACATTTTCCAGACACTATAAATGAAAAGGTTGATGCCCCCGTACTTCCTTGTGCACCTTACACTAGTCTCTCCCCTGCTTTAACAGAGCCCGTCTTGTTTTTATGCACAATCTGAGTTTGTTGCATTGAATAATAATGTATGCAAAACACTGATGTGATGGCTGCTTAATTTAAATGAAATATGAAATGTGTTTGTGAATTGCCACGATACAAACTGAAGCTTTTGTTGGACACCTATTTGCACACAGTCTGTCAATATTTGACAAGCAGCGAATATGCATGCTTACACTCTTATGTTGGGAGATTCATTTCTTTTCTACAGTGGAATCAGGGGCTGAAGGAGAGGAAGAGAAAAAAGTGTAATGAAATATTTACTTTGACTTGCTTAATTGAGTGCATTTCTTACAGCCTTCTCTTGGTCCTTAAATGCTTCCGGTGCTCTTGCCATTTTGTAGAACAGGAAATCTAGCCAATGTTGTTTGCTACAATAAATCACATTTCTGCTAATGCTGTGTGAATTCTCTGTGTTGAATTACAGCTTTACAGACAGATAGTCCAATGCAGGAAATATTTAGATCTGGGCAAAATGATGAGTGGTAGGATTTGCAGAAGTTACAGTTGAAATATATATGATTAACTGTAACTGTAATAAGTCAACATTCACCAGCATTTACCAATGCTTTTTGGTCATATGCATCTAAAAATGAGAGATGAATTCCAAAGCAGTCTTATCTATAGGTGAAGTTCGGCTTAAATATTTAAAGACAAAGTAGATATTTGTAATTGTAAAGTTTTAAGTTTTGAGAATTTATTGAAATTTTACATCTAAAAATAGAAATTGGATCTATTCACTGTGCACACAAGCCTGTAGGTCTTACCAAACCCTCATTTTATGGGAATAAAGTTGCACATTTTATTAAAGTTAGGTATAATGCCGTGACTTTTATCTTATCTAAACCTAAGAAACAGAGATCACTCTCACATTGAAATGACTGCACCACCTCTAGAGGTCAGTAACTATCAACAAACTGAAGAATGACACAATCTCAAATGAGTAAATCCCACAGACTGTATATGAAACATACAGTATATACAGTCTATGTAAATCCACTGTATCATCATAAATCAGTGAGGTTGAATTGTACATGTGATTGTCTGTGTTGTCACAATATAAAAATATATAAACGCAGAAGCTATTCTAATCATGATTAATACAATGAAATTGATAATAGTATAAAAATGCATTGCATAGAATAACTTCAACATGTAAACAATATAAGCATTGCTCATTAGCCTAATAGGAAACACATCATAAAGAAAACACTGTAATATTTACATTGCATTTTTATGATTGATGTTTAGTTCAATGGAACATTTGTCTTTCACCTTTTCTATCTTTGATCTATCAACTGAGCTTTGGCTATTTTCTTTGGATTGTCAGGTTTCCACTTATTCTTCTAATGTCAAGGTTAGATTTCAGTTTCATTGCACAGTAGAGCCAATGTACAATGCATCATTTGAATTTCAGACTAATGTCAATTTAAAAAGGACAAAAACAATATTTTGTGTCAGAATAAAATGTCTACTTACTCTCTACTAGCATGCACACAAATCAAGAATTTCAAGATCGCGGAGTAATATCCACTTCTTTAGGAGGATGAAATCTCCACCACTTGCTTTGTTTCCTTCAAAAAAATGTGTTTTTATCATGTACAAATTAAAATATTTCCTGTAGGTCTTTTCAACTACAGTATATAAGAGAAGCATGTGCTTCTTGAAAGCACGTGCTTGACTCTACTTGAAATACTCAAAGTATTGCTTTTAAATACACTTACTGATTGAAAAAACAAATCTCAAGAAAATGTACAACTTCCCCTGCACCCAGTTAATCCATTATATTGTAAAGATCAACAGATTCATCAAAGCTGTTAACAATTCTGTGAGACTAATTAAAAAGTAATAAAAAGAGGCTGCCTGTGAGTCCAGGCCTGAGCTCATCACAAATACCCGGGAAAGCTCCTTGACCAAGAAAGCACAACTCAATCGTTACAAGTATACAACTGTGCTTTCCCCAAATGCTTCTGTGCTATAGCTTTAATTTTCATAGGAATAGGGACATGTGACATAGCCACGTCCTCAAGCTATGGTATAAAAACCAGCATGAAGTCCTCCTCTGTGTCCTTTCATTCGTGGCATTTTTCAGTCTTGTGTCCTCACTTTTTGCTGCGGTAGTGAGCGGCCACCACCAGGTAGCTGTCAGGGGTGAGGTCCTTGATGTTGGGGGACTTGGTGCTGACGGGGGACGTCTTGCCCTCCACTCGAGAAATTTGGAGCATGCGGCAGGGGTCATGTTTCAGCAGGTAGCTCTCAAAGGTCTCCCAGCCTCCGCCGACTCGCACCATCACGTGCTTGTTGTGCAGCATCTGCAGAAGGAAATAGGATTACAGCCTCTCCATAGCACTAATGTCATTTCCCTGATTAGGGCTTTGAGTTGAAGTTAAATGAACATTTCAGAGTGGCTTTGATGTGAAAGCTTGTTTGATTGATGTGAGAGGTCTGCAGTGGATTACATCCCTGGAGGGAAGCTTCCTACCGCTCTAAAGCCTTGTTGAGTTGACTACTCACAAAGATAAACCTGATGGAGTCATTGTTTGACTGAACAGTCATGCTAACGCTGAAGACATCGAACTCAGGACCAGCAAATACGAAATCAAACATTTTTTAACTAGTACTAAAAACAAATACACCTGAGACTGATGGAAATATCGTTACTATGAATCTATTCATCAGTTTATTAGACACATGGAAATTTTGACAATGTCTAATGTTTTGACTTGATTATGATGCAACAGGAAAAGTTAAGTTAAATTACAATTCTTCCTGAAGGGGATATCAACGTCTGCATCACAAGTCACTGTCACATGTAATTTAACCCTGACATAATGGTTCAGGTTGTCTATATCAAATTTTGAACTCCAGATCTTTTTAGACATCTGACATTATTAAATGGATGGTTAGTCCTTAATTTATGTTTCAGATAGCAGCGAGTGTCCATTCAGTCAGTCTATGCCACCATAAAAAATACTCACAGTCATGGCACGTATTGTGATCTTGATTTGACCCACACTGAAGGAGCTAAAATTAATTTTAATAGATAATGGTCATATTTAACCCCAAACTTGGTGTACAAAAAGTTGTAGCACCTAAACGAATGTTAAAAAAAAAAACAAAAAAAAACTATTTGCATTTTTGTCTATTTTGGGTTACTTTAGGAAAAATTCATCAAATTTCAGGCTGAAAAAAATGACATTTGGGGTATTTTCACTGCTGTCAAATTTGACCTAAACAGTATGTAAGGGTTACGCTAATAATGAATGAGATATTCAATCAAAACAACACAATGCTGCAAAGTGGTGATAGGGATAAAGTCAAGGGATCACCAAAGTCATTAGGATTCATCCTCTGAGTAAAATATCTGTGCCAAATGTAGTTGCAATCTATGTGATCAAGAGTTGTTTTTTTTGTTTTTTTTAAAGTTAAAAATAAATAATAATAAAATATTAAAATAAGTAAAAAAATGCGAGTCTGTTGGTGGTGGTAGGCAAAAAAAAAAGTCAGGGGAACACCAGTGTTAGTAGGATTCATCTTCTGGGAAATGCCAGTGAGTGACCAACAAGCATCGTCCTCAGACCCAGACTGCTAGCATGGCTAAAAATATTCAGACTATTTCATCACTGAAACCTACAAAACCTTCAAATTATGTGCTCTGGTAAAATAAAGAGTGCATTTTGTTTCAGCAACACTTGCTTCAGAATGATGCCACCTGCCACAGCAGGGCACATTCTCAAGGCTGGCTACCATGGCAACTTCATCCATTATAACACAGAGAAAAAAATAAAAGGCGGTGGTATATTGGATGATCAGACACTTGCATTCTCCGAAGGCCGCGCACATAAAACATGTCTGCCTCAGTATGGAGGCTTATCGCTTCTCTACCTCATTAACACGCCGTTATACCTCTGTGGAAACGAGGTGGTTGACTTGAATGATCCTTTATGAAGAAGCATAAACAGGCTATTATGAAGACTATTAAGATGCTGAGTTGACTTATACACATACAGCAGGAGAACGATTCAGACTGAAACCATGATAAATATTTGGTAAACTACCTCGTATGATTGTCACCTCACTTTGGTCAGATATGAGACGTTCTGCCCTCCAGCAGCATAACATTCAACATTTATAAGCCTCTTAAAAGAATCAATCTAGAGGGCAGCGTCGGGGCAGTGCCTCCAATCACCGGCACCACGCCTCAGGCTTTGTGACTGTGGATTTAATGGACCTGTGTGGTGCAGGGATTTCAGACATGCCACTTTGGGACAGGACTCTGGTCCCTCCTCAGCAGCCCAGGTGAGGGCAGAGGCCTGGGGCTGAGCTGGGACAGCACCTCTCACAAACTGTGTGGTGTTTCTCTGCCCTCCTGTCGAAGCTACAACCCGCTCATTTATTCCAAGAACCCAGAAGGTCAGTCTCTCAGGCTTTACAGATCATTGTGAAGTGAGACTCTTATATCTGCCACACGTCACTGTTGTTCTCGCTCCCAGCTGCTTACAGACAGTGACCGGCCTTTACTGTATTCAAGCCTTTTCAGTGGGAGCAGCTGCTGGGGTGGAAAGCATGTGAGGAATTTTAATTAAAGCATCTTCACTATGGAGAGTGCTTTGTTGCTTGATCAAAAGCTCTGTCTCACATACACATGGTAATGCACATGTCATTGTTTTTTGTAGTTTTATTATTAATTCTGTCTTTGTTTATGATATATACTGCATGTTTGTCCATCCTGGAAAAGAGATGTATCCTCTCTAGTTCATCCTCGTGTTTAAAGGTGTTAGGAAATTAAACTGAACATCTCAACTCCTTTGAAACTTAATTGTGATGTTTGTCACATGAATATAATTACAATTGGCCTGGCATGTAAGACAGAGTAGAATATATGCTGTACAACAGATTGCAATCTACCAGCACTTTCAGCTTCACACCATTTGTCCTTGGTTGCTCAGCAACACAATGAAGACTGAAACATTCAATTATCGAAAAGGCATCAAATGATGTCAAATATTCAGACTTGCACCATCTGTCATGTTGTTCTTGCTGTAAATACTAATGCAAATATAATTCAATACAAATTAGTCCCCACTAATTTTAAAACCTTCATCCAAACCTTGCAGGAGCTGAGACTGGGTCTGGTGCAGATTTGACAAGAGTATTTGCAGTTTAATGTTCTGACAGCAGAGGACATCCAAGAGTAAACTCTCCATGGCACGTCTGCACATCCTAAACATACCATCGGCATGAATCACATTGTTGGAGGTGTGAATCCTGATTGTGGGTTGCCAAGTAACCAGAATCCCAAGGGGACCGATGCTACTTCTATAATCTGTTAGCCTCCATTTATCTTTCTCAAATACCCTTTATCCCTCCACTTAGAGAAAATGCACTAACATTTCCACGGCTCATAGATTTGTTGTGGACGATGTAAATAATGCAACAGCCAGATTTGTGGCGATAGTAAAATTTTTTCGGCCAAGTAATAGCTTGGTAGTCTGATCCTATTTCTCCATAGTGTGGATGTTAATTTGTCTTTACAGCCTCATTATGTTTGGTTGAAAGTGGATATTGTCAGAATACCATTACCTCCTCCAGAGCAAAGCCTGGCTCTCCAGACACAATGGATGACTTTCATCCCAAAGCCAGCCCCAAGTATAAACATAGTGCCATATGCTGTGTGAATGAAAGTGGGTTTGCGTAGCAACATGAGATCTTAACTCAACTGCAAACTGATTTACATCTTTAAAGAAGAGATGGATGCAGGTTTGAAAACATACAAACCGATGTGATGTGTGAAAGATTCTGTGGTGTTTTGTTATGCACTGTAAAAAAAACTGTAGTGACTCTCCACAGCTGTATATAGTTATATTTGTACTTCTTGCCATTATACTGTTTGTTTAACAGTAGAGATTTATAGTCACTATAGCTACACTATACTATGTACAGTTTACTTTATCAGTATACAGGGACATATTTAATTTAAGTACCAGTAGCATAAAATTGAAGTAACTCAAAACTGGGCCTATGTACACTAGATGTGTAACTATACTACTGATGAAGTACTCTGACTAAGTGCCACCTGTATCCTCCCTCAAAACAACTCTGCGAGGAGACAATTCAAAAAGATTATTTACTACAAATCTGTATGTTACTCTGTTCTGTTTAAAAAAGCCTAAGAATCATCTTTCCTTTAAATTTAACATTTGTAAGTACAGAGTCTGAATATTTTCCAAAACTTTACAATTTACACTGAATGTTAAATACATATAAACATCATGTCATATACATATCCAACAATTTGAAATACTCACCCGTATAAAAAGCATTTTCTCCCCAACACGGTATCGACCCTGCGACTGTCTCTCTACACAGAATTTATTCACACACCTGCAGGGTGGATCATCAGCGATATGTCTCACCTGCAACACATACAAACATGAACATCTTACATGTTTTTCATTTGATATCAAAAGAAGTACCGCACCAGACGTGAAGCACTTACAGCATCATCCAACAGCTTCCCGGTACTTTTTTTGCTAGAAGTCACTTTGGAGGGAGTCGGGGACGGGGAAGGAGACGGGGAGGGAGATGAAG
>OOFC01001941.1:0-10018 GCA_900323345.1 Pseudochromis fuscus | reverse complement strand
AATAAAAAAAAAAAAAAAAAAAAAAAATGGTTGGGGAGGGGGGGGGCATCTCTTTTTATGCACGGTAATGTCTCATTATCCTGCACGGTTGCAGAGACACATCGGTGATCAACATGTGGTGTCCAGTTGACTGACTTCCAGACGACCATTCTTTCTCAGTTAGATCATTGTGAAATAGGAGGTGGTGGCAGGGGGGTGTCTGTGGAAAGAAACTGGAGAGATTTTTTTTTTTTTTTATCCTTTTTCTGTTTCTTATAGGAGGAGGGGTTTCGGGGTTCAATGTTTAATGAGTTCCAAATGTTGCAATTGAGCCCAGAAAAAGAGAGATTGAAATCTTGAGAAATACTCTGTGAGCTCCCTGCTAATGCTCATACTCTACCCCACGACCCTCGCTCATTGCTGGGAGAGCAAAATACATTCCAAAGGGCTCTAATGAAAATGTTCAAACTCAAATACTCAGTCAGATAATACAACAACAACATGACTCATCATTATAACCAGGCCTACACCTCCCACTCAATCAGCGAACCGCACCGCTCCTTCCACCTGAAGCTGTAATCAAACATATGGACTGTGAATCTAAATGTGCAGAATGTAAATGAGTATACTGAACTTTGACTAACAAATGAGTTCAATGCTGTGTATTTACTGGAAACACAGGGATGTTCCTGCTTCTGAAGTCTCCATCCCTGAACCACCACCACAGCACACCACAGGTTTCTGGCTCAGCTGGTTCCAGTGCAAACACACAGACCGCCAGAGGTAACAGGGAAGATACTTAAGTTGTTTTAAGTTGTTCACACACAAGCAGGAGTCAGTTTCAGGAACGGGCTTCCAGTTGGTTTGAGAAACATATTTCCTCAGCTGGATGTCCCCTGGAGTAACTCCCAGTCTTTAACTACACAGTTCCAAAGCAAATTTTGAAGGAATAACACTAATATTACTTTGCATTGGTGGATCGTTCCTTTTTTTGAAAATAAAGTCAATTTGACAAATTGTAAATGCTGGTAAAATACTGTTTAACAGACATTTTGCATCCTAGAAATTGAGCAAACAGTTGTGTAATTCTTCCACTGGTGGACAAATCCTGAGAATTTGTCCTAACAATCACGTTTGTCTGTTGACTGTGGTGGGTCACTGGTGCCACAGCTAACCCATCAGGCATTTTTTGGCACCCATATAAATTATTTATTTAATTATATTGTTTTTAAATAAATAAATAAATATTCATGCACACTCCTGGTCAGCTTTATCTTGCTAAATTAGATCAGAGTGCTGCCTTATCCATTTGTTGTGTGACTACACTGTTGTAGTAAACAGCACAGTGTGATCCTTGCACAATGCTAATGCTGCACCACTGGCCGTGCATTATTTAAGAAAGGCTAATGATGTCCATTATTCATTTACGGCAAATCTATGGGAGAGAGTGGGAACACTGAACCTGGTTCACGCAGTCTGGTGACTTTAAAATAGTTTATAATGAGCTTCAGATTGATTGCAGTTCCCCACAGAGGTGTTTACATCAGCAAAACCACTTCAATTAATGGTAAATACAAGATAAGGAAATGTGTACGATTTTTAAAAAGCCAAACTATTTTTAAAACTGTCTCTTAAGTGAATCAGCAAAATCCCCTTGTATGTTTTTTTTCTTTTTAGCAAAGGTAGCAAAGTTTCTGGGAAATAATTCATATACATTTTGTCCATACTGAAATATAATTATAGCAAGAACATGAAACATAAATGAGGTGTTACATAAAGCATGTAGACTGAAAGAAATTCTTGAAATACATGAGTGCACTGTAATTGATCATGATGTTTCTAACTGGACTGTGCCTATTTGCCCAGATGCTGTGACTTACTGAGCATATTAGTGAGCCACAGGGCCAGGTCTTCCTTCATGGGCAGCAGGCTGGCTTCATGTCGACTGGAAAGCCACTGTTGGTACTGTTGCATGTCTGTCAGGCCAGGCCCGCTGGGCTGTTTGGGGCTCAGGGAGCTGCACATGGTTCCCTACTGATGGCCTAAAGGCAGGAGAGGACGAAGACAAAGCACGAGAATTCATACATGTGGTTTGTGCATGTGAGAAAACTGTACTAATATGGACCAGATCTGCAAAATAATTCATTTGTGAAGCCAATATTGGTCAATGCATCAAGATCTTTATTCAGCTCCACATACAATGTCACATATTGTTGTTTACTTTACACTGGGATCAAAATTCATCATGTTCTCCTCTACATAAGCACATGTTGGAGGATGGAGTATGTATGTGTCTACTTGTGTGTTTGCAATGTGTTGTGTACAGGATTAAACTCACACTGTCTACCCGTGTCTGTAAATACAGTAGATTACTTCCCCACCTATATTTGAGCAACAGTAATTTTTATGTTTAAGTATTCTTTGATTGATTTATCCTGCAGGCCATAAATTTTGTGAGAAGAGTTTCCCAAATATCTTATTCTCAACAACCGTCTTATACCCAGTGATATTCAGTTAGCAATGACATGAAACAGAGAAATCCTGGACCCTTCAGAACCTTTTTATTTTTACATACATGAATCAACATGATGGTATTCTTCAGTAACAGCTGCCACTCAGGCTCTGTATTCCCAAAATGAGTATGACAGGCTCAAACTAATCCTGGAGAAAAGGGATCTGGGTGTCTTTGTCTTCTTGGCCGAACCATGGTGTGGATTACAATCCACCTGATGACATCAGACAGCACCACTCCTGTTCACTTTTCATTGGACAAGAGACACTTTCATACCAGCCAAACTCACACAGTAGGACTTTCATTCAACAAACACCAGGCACAAACAAAGAGCCCCTTCAGATTTCTCTGCCATCTGTAATTCAATCTATCATAGAGTCTATATCAGTCTATATCAGACCCTACATTACAGTCTGATGGATAGCCTGTATTTGCCATCAATATTCAGAGCGATATTTGCCAGCTGCTTATTTCTTGTAAAGTGAAGTCATTAAATTAGACGACTCTCACAGCCTTTTCCAATACCGTGTGACAGTGTGCCAACCGCTCACTGCACGGGCTGTAATGTGAAAATCGTTTTGATTTCAGGCCAGTGTTACTCCATTAATGGATTTGCTGCAGAGAAGAGTGAGTAATTGACAAAACAACTGGGCACCAGATTTAAGACCTGAGTAGGACACATCAACCACTCTGCAGTTAATGTTCACTGCTTCAGAGTGTATGCTGTATGACCTGTCCAATATACACTGACATGGTAAAATTATGCGGTGCAGATGGAGAGGAGGTAGCATCAGACGGCTACAAAGAATTTTGTTATTCAAGACCTATACTCCAAAGTTTGTTGTGATAATCAAGGGGTTTCACTTTAAAAAATACAAATAAGAAAATATGGCAAAATGGGCCTAATTTCTATGAATGAAGTTCAGTGTTTGCATTTTAAAGGTTTTGCCCCCAGGTAAGACACAAGCAGGAACATCCATTTTTCCCTATGGCAGGCAAATAGCAACAGGATATTTGATGCAAATTGAAAGAAAGGAAGTGAAACAAGGAAGTGTAGCTGTCACGAACAATTAGTCCACAGTGTGTTATGTCTGAAAATTTCCTCTGAATACTGAGGGAGTGTACCACAATGTTAGGAATCTGACCTTTAAAGCTGCGTAACATTTCAAGGTCCCACTGGAGTCAACTGTAACCAAATCGCACTGTGGTGCAAAACTGGGCATCAGGACCTTGATGTCCGACCAAGGTCGTCTTATCAGAGGACAACAGCTACTGAGTGCATGCACACACTAAACTCTGGAGCTCAGCACTCACACACAGGTGCTACATTCCCATGTCCACCGTGGTGAAGGCTGACAGAACAAGGGCAGTGGGACAGCAACTCAGGTCTATCAGTAACAGATGCATTCATACAAACTTGTTCCCTGGTACTGTGTGTAAATACAAACAGGATTATTTGATATGTGACAGTGGGCAACCTGGCCATATACTATACTTGTTTTATGTTATATATTTACTGATTATTGCCGTACAATGAGATTTTTGGCTTCCTATGAGTCATTTAAAACTCCAGTGAATTAGCCAAAAAAGCATTAGAAGTGTTTTTCATTCATTGAAAATAATGCATATTGTTTCTTACTCAATTAATCTAAATTTTTATTTTAAATTGGATTGATTGTGTTTACTCGTGATCCTGAGTAAACCTCCTGCTGAATTTGTTTCACTTTTTTCGCAGGAAACAGCCCTAAAGAAACAACCAGCTGCTGTTAAACATACCTGGTTCCTCTCACCATACTGAAGTATGACCTCCTCAACTTTAGGCCCAAAACTCAACCAACACCGCTCTGCTAGACTGCATGCACCGTCTGCTGAACTTGAATGATATTTTCAGGATTAGGTTCAGAATCTGATGATGTTAGACTTTTGGGAATCAACTTTTCCAAAGATATTTGAACATACAGAGATATAACATGCATTTTCTGGTTGCGGGAAGCCTCATGACTTCAGTAAAGCCATCGTAACATGCCACGGGTGGTTGCATATTGCTCCAGGAAAAGTATATGGATGGGAATTTTGACTGCTGAATCACATCAATTAGAAAATACAAGAGTGTCTCTGTCTTCCTAAACCTCGCCGCCCTTCATGCCTCCCTCCTCTACAACAGTAAACTGATGTGGAGGCTTATTTGTCCATTTAAACAAGGGAACTCAGCAAGTTTCTACTGCAGATAAGTGCTGTGTGTGTTGTGGGTAAGTGTTGTATTCAGGAATTGTATCAACTTCTGTGGTCAGTAAAGTCTCCGGCAGTAAAACCCACAACAGCACAAAGCTGGGTTACATCTTCACTGTATCAATAACAAGTTCTGATAACACTGTTTATTAGTACCTATAAACCTGCCCTGTTTAATTACAGATTACACAATTTTATAATGTAATAGACTACTTCAGGCCTTCAATTAAACACTCCTATGATCTCAGTATTAGTGCCATTAACAAACAGACACTATGTTGGGAAAACAAACACACATACTCCACAATGTCTAAAAATAGTGCAATAATTTAGTTTTGATTGTGTTGCGTTGGACTCTTAAAACACTCAACAACAGTTTTCATTTACAACTGCAATAAGATTTTCAAGTTGTCTCCTTTTTTACAACTGTCACTAATAAAAAAAACAACCACAACAGACAATCCAGCACTCCTAAAATAGGATCAAGGGAGGACCCTGATGAGTTATGACTGAAATGCAGCTGAGTGCCCACTAATTAAAACCAGTGCAGTGACTGAGAGGCTGCTACTGAAGAAAATTCATATTATCTGTAAAGATGACTTAGATTACTTGAGATAAACAAAAAGCAACACGCAAAGTCATCTCACAGGAGATGCAGAAGTTAAGTCCCAACTTTAAAATAAGCTTCAGTATATGACATCTTCTGCAAAGCACACATACCTGAGGGGAGAGGAGCAATGGGCAATAAAAAGTTATTTCTTATCACAGTCCTAACCCGAAAATAGAATATGCATAAAGATCTGGCAACAGGAAAGCGGTGAAAATGTCTTGCATGAGTCCAGAAAGGCTCCTTGTCTGTGCTCACCCTGAGGGTTCAGCCTCCTCTCACTCGTCCTGTATGCTGCTGGATCCCAGTTCTCATGCTTTTCACAGCGATGCACCGACCCACAGGTTAGGCTCCAAAACACTCAACTAATGTGCACCAGTGAGGTCTCTCTCGCTGCGCATTTGCACAGATCTGGCAGCACACATATACAGACAGACATATATACTCACAGCACTGTGCTGCTGCTGCTGCTGCTGGTGATGATGATGATGATGGGAGGGAAGTTTGATCCGGCTGGCAGTGCCCCTCCTCTTTGTTTTGTCTCAGTATGACATTTCTGGGCTGAATTCAGCACCAAGTTAGCACGAGAAATTCTATCCTTAAATACAATGATGTAATGGGTTTTTAAAAAAACATTTTCTATGCGTGCTCATGTAATCTGATCAAACCTGTAATGACTGTAACGCCACATCTGGTACATTTAATTAGTGTGAGTAGCCCACAAATTTTGATTGACATGCTATTTATAAATAATGGGAGAAAAAACAACCACAACTAAATAAATTGGCTCATTTACAAGAATGCACGATCGTTTTTGGTTAGATGTACTTTTAAACGACAGTATTGCCTAAATTTTGATGTTGATTTATACCATAGATATGTATGTACACCAGAGATGCAACAAAATTACAATTTCAGTGTGTTTACAATGCCGTTTCGCTACATACTTTTTGTGACAATAAATTGTGCCTTTTATTTTGAAGGCAAGTAAGTTGACCTGACACGCATGCGCAGTGATAAAGCGGCACACGGGAACCCGGAACACCAGACGATAGAAAACTGCAAAGACCAGTGAGTCTACTTAGTAACACAAGTTTCATCCATGTCTGTGTGTCATATTTATTTTTGTCTAGCGTCGACTGGTTTTGAAAGTCACGGTTGTTGTTAAATGTGAAATTAGTTTTGAAATGCACCGTAAGTCCTGTTTATTATGATAGCTTGTTGACTTCATTTGGAGTCTGGCTAACCTGTAGCTAACCCCTTTGTCTCGGTTGTGTTAAACCAAGTTCGGCCAAAGGTGTAAGTTGTGTCCTTTCTCCTCAGTGAGTCTCCCGGAGGCTGAGCTCTGAATGCAGAGAGCGCCACATGGAGGCGGTGCTGAGGAACCTGGAGAGCACCGTGGAGCTGCTGGCTGTTGGGGCGCACAGCGCTGCTGTGGAGCATTGGGATAGACAAACTCTGTCCAGAGCCTTTCAGTGGGCCCAGTACTGCGAGCACATCTTTTCCAGGTTTTACAGTAACTCCGTGATAAGGGGGCTTCTGGAGAAGCAGCTGCAGACCACGAATCAGAGATTGCGAGATGCTCTCCCTGGATGGAGTGGAGTCTCCTTCTGGGACCTGCACCGGTGCCAGCACCTGTTGCTGGTCGGGCTGCTGAACAATCCTGAACTGCCCAGCTCCATTGTGAAAATACTCTTTGACACAACAAGTCCAGTAAACATCACGCATAGTGAGTATCAGGATGCCAGCAGCCTCTGCAGCCACATCATTCAGTATAAATCGGCTTGTAAAGTCCTAAGGCCCCTAACAGATGTATCAGCCAGTGGTGCTGATGCTGCGGTGCAAGGGGAGATGCTGATGGAGAGGCTGGGTCCTCTGCTGAGCCAAGGCAGTGACACCCTCCAGGCAGAGCACTTTCTAGACTCTTTCCTCCAGGGACATGAAGAAGCAGTGCAACATTTCTGTTTAGTCATCGCTGCAGCTCTGCTGACAACGAAAAACTCAGCTGCACAAACTGCTTCACAGGATTTTCTCCTGGACTGGCTGCAGAATAAAGACAGTGTGCTACAGCATGTGTGTTCTTCAATGCCCGATTCACTTCTCAAAGACTTGGCAAAGGAGCACCAGAAATTTAGAGATGCATACTGTGGTGTATTGAAAAGGTGGGCCTCAGATATGGAGTACAGCATAAGTGATGGTGAATGGGTTCAAACCAGCACAAACCCAACAGTGTCCTTCCAGAAACTGACAGAGCACTTTCTGGTTTTGTTTGAGGCCTGCCCCTCACTGAGGGCAGATACTGAAAAAAAGCTCAGTGCTTTGAAGATTTCTGATGGAGACTTTGATGTCAGAGGTCTGAGTGTGTGGGGAGACCTCCTGTCAGCATTAAACAAGTGACTGTCAGACATCTGGGTTCTTTAGAGCTTGAAAAGAAACAAAATAAGGCAGAATACAGTTTCATATATTGATGCAATGATTGACCAGATATGCACGTTAAACACTATGACTGTTTTAGTCTCCATTTTATTTAGGCAAAGTTCTTATTGGAAAAACCTGTCTATTTTCTGAAACTGAGAGTAGAGTACTAAAGCTCTGCTATCATATCAGCCTTCTTATTGAAACATTTCGAATAATATTCATGCCTCAGGTGCCTCACAGTCTCAAGTTTTTCAGTACAAAATAAAAAAAAGACACTTGAATGTTGTCCAGTTCACAGAGGTTTCTGTTGTAATGAAATATTTCACTGTGCTGCGCTTTTTCAGTTAAATACAACTGTATGCAGACAAACATAAACAGAAAGACAACATATTTAAAATGTTTTTTGTCCCTCTGGTAAGACTGAAATATGTTGCACAAAAGTACTGTTCCTCATAAATATTTTTGTGAATTATTTGCCTTGTGATACTGTTGAATATCTTGTTTTGTTTCAGTCAGGACGGTTTGGTATTTGTTAAGTTGTGCTGTGTACTGCGTTTGGACAGATGGCAACATAACATGCCAACTTGTAAGCAGTGGCAGTGCGTGATCTGACTGAATTCAACTGAAAGTAATTGTCAGACAGTGACTAGTTCACACTTATTAACTGGTCTTTGAAGATTTCATTCAGAAGCATATATTTCATGTTATTAACAAAAAAGAAGAGTAGTGCTGTGTAACAATTCTGCAGCTGCTGAAAGATATAAAGATTAATTCTACACGATGCAGATCTGTGGTTTGATAATAAACTATTTGAGAGGCTCTAAGAAAAAAGCAATAAGCAAAGGGAGGAAAATATTGTGTATCCAAATTGTCCCTTTCTATCTGTACACACCTAAAATGATTTTCAGCTTCTCTCAAACCATCTGCCAGTGGCGCCTCCAGCAGTGCTCGATCTGAACCTATAAATTTTGATTGGCTTAATGCCAGTCATGTGACTCGACTGCCAATTCACACATTTTGGACTTGGCCTGTGTGTCAGAGCACCTCTGCGGCGAGGGATCAATTAGTCAGATCAGGCGTCTTCAATCAAACCCACCACAATAGCTGGTGTGTGACATAACTCTGTCAGACAGCGGATTAGAGCCTCGGCCGCCGTGTGGAGGGAAACACCAACACAGACACGGCTCGTTTAACACGCCGTGAAAGCAATTCACGTAGAGACAGACAAGGGTCACTGAATAAAGGGCAGCGTGTACACAACCAATTTATTTCCAACCAATGAAGAACATATGCATCAAGCTGGATGGAAACCAACAATAACCGAACACATCTAACCTGTTCCTGGTTTTTAAAAACACAAATTCAGTGAAATAATTCTGGTTTACTGCTGTATTCAGAAAACAGGACAATCTTCTACCTCTACTTGCTACTAAGGAGTGCACTAGCATGTAGCCTTGTGGATTTTCCACCGAGGTTCATTTCTTTTTTAGATTTTGTGGTTCTCACTCTGATTCACAGCCTTACACATAACTGGCAGAGCGGGTGAGCAGCCGTGGTGATGATTCATATGTGTTACTGTCTGACTCCTGGAAGTTTACAAGAAACGCAAATGGCTGTATCTATATTTACTGAAACCATGTTTTACCCATTATTTTATTACTACTTAGGAGTAATAACCACGTCTGAAAACCAGTACGAGGATAGAAAACCCTGTTGTTGATAATAAACCTCAAATAATGTTTTCTAGTGTCCTTTATGCTATTTAATTTTCAATATAAATAACTTATTTGACTTCAGTCTGTTTGACCAGCCCTCACATAAAGTAGATATTTACCTACCAGTTGTTATGACTCCTAAAAGTGAATAAATTGTCCTCTGCCCTCTACCTATAATGTAAAAGAGTTGGCCCAGCCTGTGTAAATGAAGGATTACATAATAAAACTCTGACATGATAGTCTCTTAAGAATTCAGTATTTGTGCATGCAGGCATCTCTGTCTTTAATAAAACACTGCTCAAAGCAAGGAAATGGTGTATTTGGATGTTAAATTACAACTGAAGCATAGTGTATTCCCTCCTCTCATATCTTATCCCTCCTTTACTTTATATTCATCCAGTGTAATATTGTTCTCTGTCAGTGTGAGGTAACAAACTGCAGTGAGACCTGCTGAGGGGGACTGCTGTTCTGCAGCCTCTAAAGGGTCATGAAGGATAACATTCATTAAAACTCAGAACCAGCCACCATCTGGTGGTGTGAATGGGGACTCCTTTGAGA
>OOFC01001940.1:0-10325 GCA_900323345.1 Pseudochromis fuscus | reverse complement strand
AGCCTATATACGATGAGCACGATATGCAAATTATTAGGCTATTTATATTATTATTATTATTATTATTATTATCACTGTTGTTAGTGTTATTACTCTGGAATAATTTTTCTTCCATAGATATGAGGCGTAAAAACATCAAGATTGTTATTAGCATTATTTACTTATCTGTGTTTATGAAATGCGTTCCGGTGGCAGGACCAGGAAAACTGTCCCTGCTGCTTGCCGTAGCTAATTGTAAACACGGAAGTAATTCTACTTCAATACCATTCGCATGTGTGACAAAACCGGCTCGCTACCACAAGAACTACTTACTAGGTTTTTCACAGTTAACCACTAACCAGTTGGATTTTAAATTAGCATAAACGTCTTATTTTGTGAAAAAAGGAGGGTGTGGGCAATATTTTGACTGTTAGACACCATTCTTGTGTCTGACATGTTAGCTGTTAGCAGTTAGCGTTTGGGAGTAATGGCAGATAAAAAAGAGAAAACATTTCAGTTTGTGATCGTTGGAGGAGGCATCGCGGGTGTGACATGTGTAGAGCAGGTGAAAATCAAATACTTACACATAACTGTGTACATGTGTAACCTAATTATATTACCCAACCGGATGCACGTCATGTAACCTCCTAACGTAAATCTTTATCTTTATTGACAGCTGTCATCCCAGATCCCGTCAGCTGACGTGGCTCTGATTACAGCAGGTCCACACATCAAGGCGGTGACCAACTACAAACAGGTCAGAGTGATGAGTGAGTGGTGATGGTATTGGTTTTTTTCCACTAACTCCCACAATATAAATACGTGCACTCGTGCATTTAATCACAACAATCAAAAGTGCTATACAGATCTAAGAACTTGCTTTAATTTTATTAGACATATTCATGTTTACGTACATTTAGCAATCACTGGACTGTCTTAATAATATATTGAGTGGTGGGAACGGTATCATTTTCCGTTGTCCTTCTTATAAAGGTGTCGAGGACGCTGGAAGATTTTGGTGTGGAGGAGAGACCATCCAGTGTTTTGGAGGAAAAATTTCCAAACCTGACTGTGATCCATTCTCCTGTAAAATCACTTAACGCACAATCACATGTAAGGAACTGCATTATTGTATAGACTGTAATAATCTATGGAAAATGTGGAATCTTAGTACAATATATATGTATATATATATAAAACAATTGTAAAAACAAAAGTAATAAATGTTTGAATGTCTAATTGGTTATAATTGTGACAGAGTGCAAACAGTGATTTACTGCAACATATCTTTACAAAGGCTTTTTTGTAAATATTAATAGTCTACTGTCGCCATCTTGTGGACATGTGGATGTAGCACATGGTCCAAATTAAGTGTGACGGGACTGAGATTGAACCAAAAAATATGTCAGAGGTGATTTTTTGATTCTGCTCTTTTATTCAGTCTGTAGAAACTGCAGATGGTCGGGTTTTCAGTTATGAGAAGCTGTGTATCTGCAGTGGTGGCAGACCCAAACTCCTCACCCACGACAACCCTTTTGTGCTGGGGATACGGGACACAGACAGTGCTCAGGTAAGCCTTAATGCTTCTGAAAAATTCTGCAGACACTTACATACTTAATAAGTTGTTGTTAAAAATTTGTCTGAACTTCTGCTACTGCAGCTGTCATGCTACTCTGGTGGATTTGTCTAAAAACAAAATAATAAATACACAAAGCCTCTCAGAATACATATCCCCTTCAAGGGTGTAGAGCTTTTTAAAACATTTTTAATAGAAGTATTAAACCTCTGATTTTATTATTTGGAACAGGACCTGCTTGGATGCTCACCAGTTTTCTAATTATTTGTGTTTTAGGAGTTTCAGAAGCGATTATTCAAAGCAAAGAGAATAGTCGTCGTTGGAAATGGAGGGATTGCCTTGGAATTAGTGTAAGTCTTCTGCAACAACAACAGTGAAAAAAGAAAATGTTTAGATATTTAAACTGACTGTAAAAGAGCACTTTAACCCACAGCTATTACATACTGATCACTACCACACACTGCATTCCTCCATTCTGTATTAATGAACATGTATTGATTAGGTATGAGGTGGAGGGCTGTGAGGTGATCTGGGCTGTGAAGGACAAGGCCATCGGAAACACCTTCTTTGACGCCGGAGCGGCACAGTTCCTCATCCCGTCACTCGAGACCGCCAAACCAGAGGTAGCTGCTCCCTGTAAGAGGCCACGCTACACTACAGAGGAACCAGCACCTGGAGCCGCACAGACCTTCACAGCAGGTCTTTATCTAAATCCCCAGAAAGGATTTCCTCTTCTAACTTTTTGTGTTATGTCCTGATCTGTTCCTGGACCATCATGTTTGTATGTGTTTGTCCATTCTCAGATAGAAATTCACGAGGACGCAGTTCTGGTCCTACAGAACCTGGCAGTGCTCTGGGTCCAGACTGGCATGAAGGAATAGTTTTACGAGGAGCAGAACACGTAAGACGGTGTTTGTTACCTTAAACACAGAGGTCGATTTGAGAGGTCTGTTTCTGTTAGATGTAGCTAATGTTTTATAAAATGACCTTTTGTTATGTTACACTGTTATTCCTGTTCTAATAAATCTCTTCACACTGCCGGGGTGTCCTCAGGTGTCCCGCAGAGTTTCAGTTGAATATCAGTGTGAAGTGGAAAGGATCTTCACCTCCGAGGAACTCTCCAATTCCCCACAGCAAACACTAAAAGCTGAGAGCGGTGAGAACAAGATTTGCCGCTTAGACTTTTCTTCTTTGTGTTCCCTTTCTTGCTCCCTGTTATTCTCTCCACTTTTTCATTCCTCTGGCCTTTCTTCTGTCTCAGCAGGATCCTGGCCGGTTTACGTCCAGCTGACCAATGGCAAAACATTTGGCTGTGATTTTGTTGTCAGCGCCACCGGTGTCGTGCCAAACACTGAGCCATTTCTCCATGGCAACGCTGTAAGACAACTCATCCATATGCAAAGTAGAATTTATTAGTGAGTGTGCCAGTGCTTTGGGGATCTTGGCTCTTTGGGAGAATGGTTGTTTTGTTTTAATATTAAGGACATTCCTGTGGTTTGTCAGTCATCATGTGGTAACATGACTGAACAGCTGCCATCAAGATGTGCATCAGGAGTTGTATACGATTTGATTACCGTCATATGGAACATGAGACATGGCAATGCCAAATTTTAAGTTCAAGTAGTGCGAGTTTACATGAAGGGAACATTTGCTTTAATATGCTCACAGGTGTTTTACCTGGGCTAACATTTACCTCTGCTCACAGGTGTGTTGTAACATTAACATAAGATCTACTTGATCAGGCTACATGTCGATAAAAGACAGACAAGGTTTTATTGTTCTTTTCTCAATCTGTGTCAAGTTAACTTAATTCTAGAAAATCTAAATTAGTGTCAAATCTACAGCAGTTGACATTTGATTTTTCTTCCTTATCCCCCCCCTGCAACAAAAAATTAGAAGGACTCATGTTGCCTTTTATTCATGTTGATCATTGTTTTCTGTTGTATGTTTTTAGTTTGGCGTGGCAGATGATGGCGGTCTGCAAGTGGATGATCACATGATGACGTCGGTGCCAGATGTGTACGCTGCAGGAGACGTGTGCACTGCATGTTGGGAACACAGCCCTCTGTGGCAGCAGGTAAACTAACTGACAAAACATGCTAGTCATCTGTGTAGCATGATGTTTGTTTCTTTCTTTTTAAAATCTTCTTTATTAGCTTCTGAGTCTGGTTCTGTTGTAGGTTTCTCTCTGTTAGGGCGAGGGACTTTTTTCTTTTCCACCCACTCTCATCAAGTGCTGCTCATGGAAGAAATGTTTTTTTTTCTAATAATATCTTCAAATTACTTAATTACAGTGTGAGTCTATGAGGTAGAAGAGGATATATCTTTATTGTCATTTATACAAGACAGTGCAAGTATGTTGGAATTTTGTGAATGGATTGGGATAATCCTTGTTTGTGTTTTATATTCGGCTTTGTGCAGCACCTTGTAATTTTGTCTTGGAAAGGTGCTTATTATCATTGTTATCATTCTTACAGCCCTTTGAGACATATTTTGTAGTAGTGGACTGTACTAAACTTTGACTCGACTTGTCCTGTGTATTAGGACAGACTAATGTCTCATGGCTGATTATTTTTTTATTTAAATTTAAGCTTTTTTTAAAAAAAGGATACCAGTGTCAATTATTTAAAAAAATCAACTGATAAATTGATTCTATTGTTAATAATTTAACACAGGTTCTTCAAAGCTTTCATTAAAAAGAACAACAAGACCAGAAGCATTACATTTTGGACATTTCCTGCTACAGGAACACTTTGTTCCAACAGCGAGAAGAGTTTGTTTTGAAGCTGAAAAGTTAAAGATAAACAATGTTATGTTTGCTTTGTAATATCTATGTTTTTTTCTTGTACTGTGTGTGTCTGTGTCTGTGTGTGTGTGTGTGTGTGTGTGTGTTTTGTACAGATGCGTTTGTGGACGCAGGCCCGTCAGATGGGTTGGTACACAGCCCGCTGCATGGCGGCAGACGTGCTGTCTGAACCCATCGAGCTGGACTTCTGCTTTGAACTTTTCTCACATATCACCAAGTTCTTTAACTACAAGGTGACATTTGGCTGCAGGGCAACAAAGTTATTTTAAATCACAACCAGTATGTTAATCATCTACTATGAAAATTGTAACAGTTTCCCATCCTTTTTCAAAGTATTGAAGGTCATGTGCTGCTCAGTGTCCTTCTCTCTTTCTGCCGCTGGGCTCTTGCACAGTGACACTGTTTACACTTGGTTTTAAGATGCATTTTGGTTTGGACATGCATGTTAAATACAGGTGTAAACAAAGATGCTGTCCACTTGTGATCCAATCATCCGAGGTGCGTTTTTAAACCAAATGTGAACAGGGTGTTTTTAAACTACTTTCTTCTCCTTCTTGTCCCACAGGTGGTCCTGCTGGGAAAGTTTAATGCACAGGGGCTCGGGCCTGACCATGAGCTGCTGGTGCGCTGCACCAAAGGCCACGAATATGTCAAGGTAACACAAATAATCAAAATGTCAACTTGTTGGATGCTGCAAGCCATTTTTTTTTTTTTTTAGCTCTGTTGCATCTGGAAAATATATAAAGTGATCAGGGCTGCATTGAACAATCTTTGTATATTATATAGACCTGGGTTTAAGCTAGCATCACTTAAAATGTACAATCAGTTGATATGAAATTTGTGAAGATGAAATGATACCATCTGAAGATGTCTGTACATATTTTTTTTCTGATGGAAAAGAAATTTCACATTGACGTTATCACACAGATATGTCCCACATTTTTCATTCCAGGTGGTTCTCAGTGGAGGGAGGATGGTGGGAGCAGTGCTGATTGGGGAAACAGACCTGGAGGAGACTTTTGAAAACCTGATCCTCAACCAGATGGATCTGACGCGGTACGGGGAGGATCTGCTCAACCCAGACATCGACATAGAAGACTACTTTGACTGAGCACCAGTGCTGTGTTTGAGACTTTGGAAAGATGTTGATGAAGAAGTCACACCTGAGGAACATCCAAAGTCATGGGAAGGAATCATGCTTTCTCTTTGTTAGAGAGAGATTAACTGAAGTAATTTATTTTTGCTGTAAAATAAAATTATTTTCTGAAGCACATGTTCTAAATTGCTGCTTAAATGTGCTGTTATGATATGTTAATTATTTACAGATACATATTCAAGTATGACATAGTGAGAATACTAAGAGTAAAAATCCGATAACACTCACTTGACCCATTATTACCAAAGGCAAACACTTGATAAGAAGGAGGATCCATTTGTTGCTGTGTCGTCTTAGTAACTCTTGATCATATTTCAACCTGAACAGTAATTATATCTCCTCCGGTGCCTCAGCAACCTTATTGACCTTATCAGACTTCTATTATGTTGTCTGTTGTTACTGGGATATGTTTCTTTGGGGATGTTGCTATTTTAAAATCCCCTGAAAGTCTAAAAACATATTGTTCAACAGCACAGGCCCCACCCTTGTTGAGGGTTGAATGAGGACATGTTCCACTTTTATGTCCAATTGTACAACTGTTGAAGCGAGCCATCAATCTCCAAAACCAGACAAAGGGACAGGAAAACATGAATAAAAAGCTCTCCTTTTCATTAAAAAAAGAGCTCCTGGTAAAGTTTCCCTGGGGAAGATGACACTCTCCATTTGGCTCCCAGCATGAAGCAGCAGAGTCATGGCAGTGCTCAGCTCTCTCAGGTGTAAAGGGTGTACCTGAGCAGGGCGTTGTTTACTAACTACAGGACCGCATGATAGAATTCATGTCCTTGTTTCTACAGAGACTGCTCGGGTGGAGAAACTGGTGCACTGACATCCCAGGTACTATTGTATGCACTGTGCACGTTACCAAGCAACCAAGCAAGCCAGGTCTGGAGTAAAATGTGTGCCAGGGGAGACATGAACAATACCTATTATTGCCAAGGTGGAAAGCACCAGGGCTGTCACCTTCATTTAACAGATCAATATATTTAAAAGGGTAAAGTATCCGTTGTTAGGTGTTAAGCAGGCATGAAAAAACTCTGTGCACACAGATTTTGTAAGTTTCATCAAATGATTAAATGACCGAACAAAACAGCTTGATTTCACTCCTACTTTGTGCTTTTATAGTGAATCATCCAATCCACATACAGATTGCAGAGCTGTTGAGGTTTAAGGTAAGTGCTGGGTTAAGACAACCAACTAACAACCAGTAATAAAATAAACAGGAACATTTAGTTTTTTTTAAAGATCCAACATACTAGGTGTATATCTGTGATTTAAACAAAGCTGGATTAAAGACTTATAAAGTGGATTTTTCCTCTCTGTGTCCGAGCAACTGGATTTCACAGCCCTGACATTTAAAGCGCTCAGACTTGACACAATGCGTATTTCATTCAAGTAGATTACGAATGTTACGTCAGCAGCATAGTGCCCTACGTCCGCAGCAAGTGTACGTTTGTCCGTAGTCACCGGGGTACACCGGCTGACATCAACGCAGAGGGTTTTTTAGAAGTTTCTTTTGTCAGTATTTGCTTGTATTTTGTGAGTTGGCACGTTTTGCTTGTTTTTAGTATTAGGCGCTTAACTGGCATGATTTGGAGCATTTGCACGCGCAGTGAGTGGTCGTAAATGATTAAGCACCGCCGGCGATGACGTGATGACGACAACATCACGCGCTTCCAGTGAGTCATTCGACTACCAGCATGCATCAGGAGCGCATTAGTTTCAGGTGGGTGGGATTCATAGAGAGGCGTTGCCGCACACCGACTATACCAGGAATATATTACCCCGCAGCTCTTCCCGCATTTTCATATATTGCGCAGTTTGTTGTAGAGGACAACGCAGCGCTGTGAATTTGCCGAGTGTAAGATATTTGAAGAAATATTTACGTTACAAATGGCGAACTACATTCACGTCCCGGACGAGGCTCCCGCTGTGCCTAAAATAGACGTGACAGTTGACGAGAGCGACTACAGACCCGGTGCACTGAAGCTCATCAAGGAGCTGAGACCGAGCTGGAAGCCGTCTGAGGTCAAAATGAAGGTGCGATTTAATTTATTTCAAACATTTTACTCTTGGTTTGCCTGCTATGACATATCTGCACATGCACATTTTTCTTAATTGGTAGAAAAAGTTCTTTTAAAAAGGTGAAAATCGGCGTTAGCTAGCTAGGTGTTCCCATTTAAAGACTCCTGCTAGCTTAAATCTGCTGGATGTGAATGAGTTTCTGGAGGTGATGTCACACCAAAGTGGTTTTTACGATCATAATGAATGGACGAGAGGTGTGTTAACATCCACAGATAGTAGATAATGCCCTTGCTATGTTACACCCATGGAAAGATACCGAGCTAATAATATTCTGCTCTATGGTTAATGTTTTGCCTTTGCATGAGAGTCAGTTCGGGTCATGATCAAACAGTGGGAGTTTCTCGTGGGTTTCTTGCGCAATCTGCAACCCTGCAGTTTTACTTTACCTCCCTCGGTATTCAAATGGAAATCTACCAACTGGGTTGTTCAAGAGAGCATAAAACACTCTGTGTTAATGAGAAGATAGACATCAGAAGAAATTTTGAGGCTCTTCTTGTAAACTTCCAGAAGAAACGCAGACTCCAAATAAGGCATTACTATTTGCATTGGCGTTTTGCATAAGTGACTTACTCTAATCCAATCAGAGCGCTGATTGATCTACCAAAGTCAAACAGGACTAGTTACATTCACTACATTATCCAAGGTAAACCCTGTAAGACACGCACACAACATCACAGCCAGGACAGACTCCCAGAAAGTGATGGTTTCTTCTCCAGTAAAAACACTGGGGGTGTGGCTCTGCTTAGTAAACACAGTGAGGCGATGGAAAGTGGTCACATGCTCCACCACCCTTGACTGTATTCATCAATGAGGACCAAAGTGGGAAGTCAGCGAATGCCGGTCATTGCTTCCTCGTGCAAAAATAAAATTCCTGACAGTCTTGTCATTCTCAGTCAATCCCAGATACAGTGAACAATTAGGGCTGGTATGTTAACACCCCAAACCCCTCCACCTTTTACAGAAATGTCCCCCTGCTTCCCAGTAGAGACAGTTCAGCGTAAATCAACGAAAAAAGACAAAATGTTTTGTGGGTACATGATCCTGACTGCCCTCAGGGGTTACGTAATACTCAAAACAATGTAGGTTTTCAGGCACAGTACTTAAATAGCATTATGTGAATGCTCCCACTGTCGTATGACTGTAGGCGTTAAGTGAGACTATTTGAAAAACAGGCAAAATTAGTCTTTTTATTATCCCTGATTCACCTCTTGTTTTTATCCCTGTCTCCACAGTTTTTCACAGATGGAATAACCAATAAGCTTCTTGGCTGCTACGTGGGCGCGGTCATGGAGAATGTTGTTCTGGTTCGTATTTACGGCAATAAAACAGAACTCCTGGTCGACCGGGAAAACGAGGTGAAAAGTTTCAGAGTACTACACGCACACCGCTGTGCCCCTCGCCTGTACTGCACATTCAACAACGGCCTGTGTTATGAATTTCTGCAAGGAACTGCCCTGGAGCCTGAACACATTCGCAGCCAACCTGTTTTCAGGTATGGTTGTTGTATAAAAACAAGTTCCCCTCAGAGTCTTTTCAATTAATAGTTAGGTGTGTCATGTGTGACTTCTTACCACATTCAGGATTGTTGTGCATGCAAAACACATCTATAAACAGTGACTTTTTAAATACTTGACACAGAATGTATGTGCATCTATTAAGGTTGCACATGATTTGAAAAACCACTTCTCTATTTCTGTTTTTCTTTTTAATCGCCGCCCCTTCTCTTATTTTCCTCCCTCAAAAAATGTTAACAGCTATACAGTCTCCAATACTCTCCAACTTTCATATGTACACAGTGTAGTCTTCTAGTGGCATCATGGTAGTTAAACAGTTCGCTAAAAATAAATAATTTCAAAATTGAAACCATTTCGGATTAATTTGTTAACTAGAAGCTATTTGCACACTGTTACCTCATGCTCTAATTCAAACATGAATATTTTCTGCTTCTACCTTGCAGGCTAATTGCCAGGCAGCTCGCCAAGTACCATGCCATCCATGCCCACAATGGCTGGGTACCCCAGTCTGACCTGTGGCTGAAGATGGGCAAGTACTTTGCTCTCATCCCCAAGTACTTCCAGGACCCTGAACAGAATGCCAGGTGAGGCCAGATCCTCAGATTTGGCTGCTTAACCGATGCTCTTTAAGTGTTTTTAATGTTTTGAAACCCTGTTGAGTGTTAGTTTTACTTGGAAATTCATAGAATTGCAATGTGTTTCTGAATGAGTTGTTGAGCTGTTGTAAAAGGTAACAGAAACTTAAAAATAGTCTAACTAGACTTGAGATTTTCAAGGTTGATATATTCATATCGTATTACTAACACTTTTTCATAAACCTGTGGATTTGAATAGCATTTAGTCCAGTTATGCAATTTTGTAGACCTTTTAAAGAAGACTAACTTGTAACAAGGGAGCCGTCAATGCGTTGTTTGGAGTCATACAGTTTTACCTCGTGTATATTTCTCTTATCTTGGCATGGAAGTATATTATCTCTGTTATCAGTGAGTGATAAATGCTCCAAACAACCTACAACCCCACGAGGAATGGCACAACACAAGAGCAGTCATTATCACTTGCACATGTCACATGTCTTAGGAAGTACGTGTCATTCCCTTCAGAGTCTCTGCAGTGTTAATATCCAGCTCTGCATTCCTAAGACATGACACAGCAGAGTCTGTGTTTATGCCTTCAAACTGTGAAACAAGAACTGATAGATGTGTGTGTGTATAT
>OOFC01001933.1:11559-23214 GCA_900323345.1 Pseudochromis fuscus | reverse complement strand
CCACCTCCCTTTCTTTCTTTCTTTGTGCCCTTACCTCAGTTATTTACTTGATGGTATGAGTTTTCTTTTCCTCCAGACAAATCCTTTTCCACATTGTTTCTTTCCATTATTTATCATGCCTCTTTATGATTTATTTGAACTTGAGATGGTTTGCATTGTGTGAGAGGTCTGTGTGTTTGCGCATCTTTTCTCCGATTGGATGCTATCAGATGACTGTAGCAGATGTCCTATTTATGCTGCCATTGGGTACAGTAGGCTATTATTTATTACACCAGCATTAACCACAGAGTAACAACATGTTGTCCAACTGTACAAACCTACATCATTGCTCACATGTAGGTCAGGCTGATTCAAATCCCCCCGATGCAGCCAAATTGCTTACTTCTTCACACAACTTTAAGAAAGTGTGTCCAGCCCTGTGCCATCGGTCACACCAAGAAAGTGGGAGGTGTGACCAATTTAAAGTTTAAATTGAAGGGGGATATGAGTCTGTAAGTTCCCTCCTTGTAACCCTGCGCACCTGATATGGTGGTTTGAGGCGACATCACTAAGTTCACCGTATCAGCAGCAGACTCTGGAGAGAGATGGCAGACATCTTGCTTCACCTCAGGCACAATTCTACACATCAAATGTCTGTGCTGTAACACATAGCCCTGCAGCCTTAAGCTTGCTGACACACACACACACACACACACAGGCCCACACAAATGAATCTCCACACATGCGAGCCGGCATGTACACCAACACACACACCCACCGCACACGCACACACACAAGGTTTGCTCCACATAGCAAAGTTAAAATTTGATATTACAACTTCACCCAAAAGGAAGTGACATCTTGAATGGCATTGCAGATGCCTGTGAAGTGCTGGGAGAGAGTTTACAAACTTCTGACAGCTGGCATACACCCTTCCTCAGAAACAGTGCTCTGGTAGCCTACTTAAACATGAACAGATTCTCTCGAAAATGACACATCCAGCTCTTTCAGATCTCGTCCCTCGTCACTCTCCTGCTGACAGCGATTATGTGAGAGCTTACTATGAAATGGGATTGTTTAGGATAAACTGCGTTTTGTAAATTATTAGGAACCAGATCACCAATGCAGATCATTTCTCGAAGGTAAAAAGCCACGTCGATGGTTTTAGGTTTTTCTGGAGAAGGCTTAGTGGTGTACATTTCTGTGATTTGCACAATCACCCAAATGCAATTGAACGAGAATGGGATTTAATTTGTGGTGCCGTGAGCAACACAAAACGCATAGCAGTGTTTAGATATTGATCACAAATTGCTAATGTACCAACTGTGCAGACACTGTTGTTTGCTAGCAATGTCCACTGTATGCCTGTGTGACACCTTAGACTCTGATCTGAAATAGGCTTGGGCGGTATCCATTGTTTTATACTTTCCTAACATAACATGCATTACTACAATGCATGACAGGTGTAAAACATGTCCCTCTAGTACCAATACCTTGGCTGAGTCTTGCTGGAATTAAACCTAGAAAAGTCATTGCAGAGCTAACAGAGGTAAAAACCATGCATGCTTACACTCACAGGTAATTTCGTGAGTCTCACTAATTAACCTAACACACATCTTTGGATTGTGGGAGGAATCCAGGCAACAAAACTCCAAACATAAAGGCCCCAAAACGAGGTTTGGACCAAGAAACTTCTTGGTGGCAGTGCTAACTAGTGCACCAAACACTGAACTAAAGGCCTTGTCCACACGTAGCAGTGTATTTGTGAAACCGGATATCCCCCCCGTCTTGTAAAATCTTACGTACGCACCACCTCCTTTTCAGAAAAAAAAAAAAATCATCCACACCTAACCACATAAATGTGTTTTTAAGACCTTTAGGTGGCAGTAGTTCCCCAAATCCTATCCAATCAGTTTAAGCTTCCGTGTCTCGGCGTCACTTCATCAAAACATGAAACACGGCACCAGGTTAGTTTGTGTGACCAATAAGGAGGCAGAATTGGAGTGGAGTAGTATCTGGGCTTGTAAAAACAAGCACAAAAAAAGGGCCTGGACAAGAAACATCCCCAAAACCCTTGTGAGTGTATCCATACTTTTTCCAAATGTAAACACAGGTCGCATATGTGATGTAGAACATATTTTGCTACATGCAGACATATAAACAGAGTATTTGTAATCTTCACTTTGGTCAGAGGTTTTTAAACGAATCATTTTTTAATGACGTAAATCTGCGTTTTCGTGTGGATGACAGGCTAAATCGTAGAAAAATGTCTTGCTACGTGTGGACAAGGCCTTAGTGTCATTTGACACATCAGCTGTTCTGTTGGGTAATGTATATTGTCACCAGCATCATATTTAGTTAGAGATAGTTTTGTAGGAGTCATTTCCAACTTGGAAAAAGGTTGAAAAATGTAGTCGAATTGAATCTGTATCCTACAAGTAACAAACAGTTAAAAAATAATAGATCAACCTTTAGTGAGTGTCAGTTATTTTTTAAGGACATGTTGAATAAAAATAGCTGGCTCACCTCGGTCATTGGATCTGAAGCCTGGATATTACCAGAGTAGAAGTCCTGTGTCTCTGCTCGCTGTGTGCTCGGCTGCAGTCCTCTTAGTGTCTCTGATTGTATCGAAGATCTTTCTGGGATTTCTAAATCCTTTCTAAAACGTTAATACCGCCAAAGCCTAATCTCAAAACTCATCGAATACTCAAGTTCTTCTTGCAATTTTCCTCCAGCCTTCATGAATCAGAGGTACACAACCTTCAGATAAGCGTAATTTGTTTTTGGTTGTTTTGCTCAAGTTCAAAACATTTTCAACATTCGCCTTACTTCGCACTGCTCCAGGCAAATTGGTGACTGTATGTGTATACTTGCATCTCTGCATTGATTTTGCATGCAATCCTGCCACATCTTCGGCCTAGATGGTCAACAGAGAATTTCTTGAGATGTAATGTCTAAATGCTATGTGCACCAAAAACTAAATTCCATTCTTGACTGTATTATGGTGGCAGCAAAAATCTCACAGAGATCTTCAAAAAAAAACATAAACTATCATCAAACTATCTTTGTATCTAGTTAACAGGAGAAGCTACATCTTACTAAATTGGGTTAACCAACTTTGTAACACTTTAGTATCAATACAGTCCAAAATGAAAATAATTTGTGTTTTAAAATTTAAATTATTGATCACAAACTTATGTAGAATACTGACATACATGCAAATTTGTATTGGAAATGAACAACGCCACCATGTGAACGAGTAATTGGCTCAATGTACCAGAACACAAACATAAAGCGGACCTCACGATGCTAATCACAAAGAATGCCATGCAAATCTTAATCTCACTTAAACTGAGGCAGTGTGGTTGTACATGACACAATGTTGTATACTTTGTCAAACTAACTGGTTTTCTTTCTCTCTTGCCTTGTCCCCTTCAGAAAAGAAATGGTTTACAGATGAACCAGAAAATGCCTACCCAAGGAACATTCAGATCAAGCCCATGAGCACTCACATGGCCAACCAAGTCAACCAATACAAATCCACTAGTAGTCTGATTCCACCAATCAGAGAAGTTGAAGATGAATGCTGAACACCAGGTTTTCTTGCTGACTCACCAGACATCTGTAAGCTCTTTCAAAAGAGAGACAGGAAGAGATCACCAGTGGAGGAGTGGTGATGATGATAACGACAGGGGGTGTTGAAGACTGACACATTTCTCTTCACTCATTCTTCTAATCAAGGGTTTTGGACAGGAACCCAGACTGGAAGGGACCTCCTATGTGTATACCTTTAATGTTACTTCCATGCTCTTGGACATTGTTTTATTTATTAATGTATCCATAGAGATGTACATAATGACAATCAAATAAGGATTGTACAGCCCCTCCCCCTAGCACTTTTTGGAATTATTTTAAGAGTTGAAAAAAAAAAAAAAGAGTACTTCCTGTAATTCTTTGCAATAGTTCACCTCTTCATGTGACCAGACTCCATGGCTAAGGTGACTGGTTATCGGAGGATGAGGGTTGCAGCGATAAACTGATCATATCATCTCCCAAAGATTCACCCAGATGCGTCACATCAAAACCAGCTGGGTTCATCGGCGTCATATCTCCTGTCTGCTTCTGTTCTATTTGCACTAAAACTGAAGTTTCTTTTGACAGAACAACTGGAAACATCAGACCACCCAACCCCCCCCCCAATAAAATGTCTCTGAGGAGATGATGGAGGGAGGGAAGGAAGGAAGGAAGGAAAGGCTGCTTGGCTTCGGAGACATACTAATCTTGTTCATGGTTCGTGATACATCATGTCGTTGCTTAAGGTTTGCTGCTTCACCTTGACTGGTCGTGCTGAGTGAGACCTGTAGAACAAAAACCATCTTGCAAAGCAGTAATCTAAAAACACCGAGAATGGTGCAGTGTTGGTGTATGCTAGCTGAACCCTGTACCTACATGTCTTCTGCTGATACGTCAGATACCAAGGCTGTGACTCTGTTTCAAGCTCGCATGATATGTGCCTGAGCCCCCTTTATAACAGAATACAGTGTGGTTGATCAGCCTGAATACATGCGAAGGATATAAAAAAACAAAACAAAAAACAACCTGCCCTGTCCATCATGCATTCAGGGGTGTTTATGTACACGCTGTGTGTATGTGTGTGTGCATCGCAGCCACTTGTCCTTTTTGGTGTTGCGCTTCTCAGTGCCGTCACCCACACCTCCCATTGGTTTGTATGTGATGGTGCACCTTCGAAGGAACAGCATGTGGGATCTTAGCTCTTAAAAAAATAAAAATACAAAAAAAATAAAAGTCACGGTAGAAACAAACAGTAGGAGAGTCTAAAGGATTTGGATCTACTAACAAAGACACTAAGTTGCATCCAAAACTGAACCACAATCCCCAACTATGACTGAGCTGATCGAACTCCAACAGCAGCTGCGTGCCCACCCTAAACGCATTGCCGTCATATCTGCGGCAGAATTGGGATCACAAAGAAGAGTGGTGTATTTTCTGAATGTTTTGTCTGTTACATTAAGTTTCTGTCTGAGAAAAGAAATGCCACATATTGCGTAAAAGTGGGCAATAATGGGTCCTCCTTTGATCGGAGCAACTGCCTGGCACAGGGTTGGCACAGAGGCAGTAAAGAGCTTGGATGTTCTCTGTTGCCAATCCAGATGTTAAACGCCTCAAAACTCTCAGGAGTTAAGCTGCTGCGTTCGGTCCTCTAACGTGGAGAAATGCTCATGCATAGTTGGTGGAAATGCAACAACGCCACAGACTGCAAGTAAGGACATTGCAGAGAAATGTGAGCTCTTTATGCTAGTCTGTGTGCAACATGATTGTGTATTTTGCACATTGTAAAGCTACTTGTAGATCCAAATCCAGCCGTTATAGGGATGGAGGATTGGCCTGGTAGCCTTCTACTCCTACTAGTAAACTTCATACAAATATGTAGTTGGATTTATACATTTCAACATAATTATTTTATATCCATAAACATAATCAATTTGTACTTATTTTTCTAGTCAAGAACCAAGTGAAAAGTACTTTAGAAGATAAAGACTCAATATCTTTAATTACAACTACATATCAAAGATCTTGTGTTGAACTATATCATATTTATTTCACATTGTATTAAAACAAATGATTATTTTTTTACGCCCCCCTGGCCCCTCTTTAACAAACTGCATCACTCTGGAGCTAATAAAGCTTAGACTAGCTTGCATTGTGAAATCACCATCTTCAGCCTGGCAGCTCGGCTCTGTTGAGTGCTTGTAGAAATAAATTTGGCTCGTGTGAAGCCTCCTTTAGTTGCACAGATGCAGTGTCTACTAAATAATGTGTCGACTACTAAGCGTCCCTAGCTGAGAACATGCATATTGAAAATTAGGTGTAAAGGAAATATATATATTGGGGGGTGAGTGTCGTATTTAATTGGAGAGCAGCTCCTTAATAATGAAGAGAAGAACATAGAGATGCTCCCACTGTGTGCAGGCCAGAACTGGATGACCTTCATGAGATGTGTTTGACCTAAATTAGGTCCCTAGTGAGGAGGAAGAGTGTGTACACTACAGCACAGTGTGCTGGTGTTTTCCACGAAATCTGATTTCAACAATGACAGGGAGACGCTGTGTGTTTATTGCAGTGATCCTCTAATATAGACTGCAAAGGAAAAGTCATTCTAAAAGTAGAAAACAATTTTGGAACATGAAAAAGATTTTATTGTGCTAAATATGTTTGTGTAAACTCAACCCATTATATAGACCACATTTCTTTCTCAAACAAAATGATCTGAGCTTCAATGTCCGTCTATTGGGTGTGGTGCAACTATACTGAAGCCTCATACACATTGTCCTGAAGTGAACTTTTGAACTGTGATTACATCGTTGTCACACATTGTAGCAAATAGATTTCTTTTCAGAAAATATGTGAGTAAAATGTATGTATAATTGGGTTGTTAATGGCATACTTGCTAGCCTGAACAATAAGGAATTATTAATATTTGATAATGGCAATGACTCATTATACATAGAATCGACAAACTGATTGTTATGTAAAAAAAAAAAAAAAAAAAAAAAGACAAATGCGTATTTGGGAAATGAAAGATCTTGGATTCTTGTAGGAAAGCGGAGACTTTTCATGTACTGTACGTGACGGGGAAAAGTCGGGCGGAGTTCGATCTGGTTTAACAGCCATCGCTAAGATGGAAGGTAGCACCAATTCAGCAATTGTTATCAAAAGAGAGAACATCCTTGGTTTTTCTGTTTTTATTATTTTGTGTTATTACAGGGTTTACATTCCATTTTGTCAGCTTGTCATTATCTGTCACAAACTGTCACAACTGCTTCGTATTTGTTTACAGAGTATTTTTGAGGTACTTAAACATAGCGTTGCTTCAAAATAAAACGGTACATGCTGCAGACTGGCATTAACATAAACTCACACAGTAATGCACCATTTGTTTTCATTATACTTGATTACTGTGCTTTTTCTACCTGAACCCTCATTGTGCAACTCATTCAGGCTGGCATTATTCACACAACACTGGACTGAGACGTCTCTCCTTCCTACACCTTTTCAAATGTCTCTATTTGATGTTTTAGGTCTTTGCATTGTATACCTCTAAAGTTTTTAGAGTGTTTTTGAAGTGCCATGAAGAGTTTATTTGAGCAAGCATCCTTCAGTCATTCAGGGACACAGGCTCGCTGTGGGGGAGCCGAGTCCAAGTGTTTTTCCACTGTGAGAACGGTGTCTTGTACTGACATGGAGAACATCCAAGCCATCAATGCCTCCATGCCAGTATAGTGCCAGGCAGTGCAGGAGGTCATAAGGAGGGCCCATTGTAAGTCCCACTAAAGCGAAAAGTGGCATTCAGGAGTTGGGAGAGGTTGCTGGGGGCAGATAGATACAAGCCCCAGTCATCAAAGTGCAGACTCTGTGTGTTTGGTTACAGGTCATCAGGTTGTGTCATGTTGTGTAGACTACTGAAATACGAATGACTGAAAGACTCACACAGAGGCCCATGCCTGTAACATCAGATGTGTTGTTTTCCACTGAACAAATCAAAGACTATGATGCGTCATATGTTACTGTTATAGTATGTTGCATTATTTTTGTTAATCTATTTTTTGCTGTAAAGGATGGATAAAATAACTTATTTGCTGGGAATCGTACTAGATATAATAGAATATATAATACTTATGGGGATGGGAGGTGGGTCTCAAGTCTTAATAATACATTAAAATTGCATTCAGCAATTTTTTTTAAGAAAAGTTGCAATTTTTTTTTGGCTGCCTATCAGATCAGGAAGAATTCAGGATATTGCTCTCGCGTATCACAGATAGGATTTAATGGCACATCGTCATTGCAGCAAACAGGAGTTTGACATAGAAGTCTAATTAGTTTGGATGTGTTCTAGATATGATGGACAAATGGATTATTTGATGGTGCTGAGTTGATCTACCTGACTCTGTCAAATATAATCTGCTGATAAATATACTGTCTTGTACAAAAGGTTTGTACATAGATTGTACATGGTTTCTTTTTGTATTTTCTCAAATTAAAATGGATGTATTTGTGTTCTAAACCTGGAAATGTGTCGCCTTTTTTAAATTTATTGTACTTCCTTTGAGGAACAAGAAGTGGAAAATGGTAAGTATATATACTTTACTTGCTGCGGTACTGTACTACAAGTTTGACATATTTGTAGTTTCCATAAATATTTCAATTTTATGCTGCTTCAGAGGTAAATGCAATTCAATTCCACTAATTATTTTTTATTTTTTTATGTAAAGCACATAATTAATTTACATATATTCCACCATTATCAATAAATATAGGTGCCATTATATGTAGTTGAAATGTTAGGAATAGTATATAGCGTATAATTTTATAAATATAGCTATTAGTATAATCTTTCAAAAGGTACATTTGTAATAATTTTTCAATAAATACTATTATACTGTCTGTATATCATCATGGGTAAATATGTGACTAACAAAAATGAAATTTAATTCAAGTTATATAATTCAAGTTTAATTCAAGACATATTTTACTGATCATAATTTCCTTTAACTTCAAAAATATATTAAATGTTTGGTTGTAATAAGCCTCTCTTGATATTCTCCATTAAATATTCACAACTAAAAAAGAAACAACAGCTACTGCACAAGTGTTTCTTTTAGTATTGTATTATACATTGTAGTACACTGACAAACTGATCTGCTTCATCTGGTCTGGAGTGCAGTGTGATTGGATTTGTGCAGCATAGTCAAACAACAAACCCTGCACCTGACATTACGCTGTGATTCAAATGTTGCTTTTTTCCAAAAGAGCCCAGAGAAAAAAAGATACAGATAACTGTACACAGACTGAAAACCAAACTTTTCCAGATTTTATAAAAATCATTTTCAATCATGAAATACTCTGTCAATAAATTTTTCCCACAAGTCATTCTGTCATTAATTAAAGCCAATTCGTCTTATCAGTGATCTGGTGGTCTATCTGGAAAAATAAAATCATTACATACTTGGCTTCAAAAAGAGGAATATGTACAGGGGGTGGTTAGTTTGACAGTTCTGATATCCAATGAGACCAGACCTGAACTCAAGTCTCATACACACTGGACAGCGTCCTTGAGTTCAAGGGTCAACCCCGCCTCCTCCCTCCTCTCTTAATATCCTAATATGGTCACTTCTGGCTCCAAACAACAACAACAACAACATGGTGATGCTCAAATGCCAAAATCCTGGCTTCAAAATGTGAGTCCACATTAGGCCATGTTAGCTTTGTCCATTCTATATAGGGTATGGTTCATGGACAGTAGCTGATATTTGTAAGGCTTTTTGGAAATTAAATAACATAAAAAAAATATCCTATCAGTACATGTCACTTCAACCCTTCACAGTGTCTAAGCAGGTACAGTAAAACCTGACCTTGCCTCTCGCCAGGGGAACGCCCAGATGAATGTACACTGTATTTTACCAAACCCCTCCCTGCCGAGGGGTTGGTGACCCTGCCGTCCAAGTCGCTCCACCAATCCACCTATCTACTGAGTCGGGCATTAGTCTTGATTTACGTTTACTGACATGCTATTAGTTGGTCCATCACTTTCACCTGTCAGACTGTCAATCAATAGGGATCCACAGTGATGGGTGGGAATAGCATTCTGTCCACACTGTCTCGTATATCTCCACAGAGAGGGTGACAGTGGATGAGCAAAGGACATCATACCAGGTATCTCGCTGCGCTGTCATGTCAGCACCGTGAATGTGCATCGCATCTGGATGTGTAGCATCTTAATGTGGATTCGGCTTACAGATACAGTTATTCCACAGGCAAATGATTTATTGAGAAAGTAATCCTCTTTCCCCCTGTTAGAGCCAGAACATGTCAAAGCAAAGCCTGCGCCGTGATAAGCATGTCATTAAATAGCACCAAAGTTAACGGATTTTTAACCTTTATGTAACGCAGCAATTTTCAAACTCAAATAATCTGCTTGGAGATACACTGCACTAAACACCGTGTCGCCCTGTGTCAAGGGTACTGGCATATCTCCTGAGAATCCTTCAAACATCATGAGCGGCACCAATCCTGAGGTGTTATGATGTGGCAGGATGACTTCTCAGACAACGACCCACTCCTATCTCATAGCTAGAAATCAGTGGACATCTCATAAGTCTCTGGGCCCTGCCCTCCTCCTCCTCCTCCTCCTCCTCCTCCATGCTCCTCAGCTGAAGTGTGCAATTTCACACTCCAACGTCAAACAGCCGGTCAGAAGGAGAATGTATGACCCACCCTGGCATTTGTCCTCATTTCTCTCTCAAATGTGCAAACACTATTACCCTTGGGTTATCTTAAGTGGTGTGGTGAAGATTCGCAGCCTCTCCTCTCTTCTGCTTGCCAGACACACCATCAAAACACGACAAGCGGTGGGGACGGAGCGGGGGTAAAAGACAGAGTGAGGCAGAGGGGGAAAGCGATGGAAATGGAGCAGATGTTTGTGTGGCTGCTGATTTGTGGCCTGATAAGGGTGCTACACAGGCAGCTGGAATTGATGGCTTGTTAGTGAGGACGGGCCCCTCTGTGAGATGTTTTCAAAATGATTGATTTACAATAAAGTGGCTCCGGGTGTGTGCATGCAGGCAGAACTGATGCAGATCGATCCCAGTGAAATTGATTGATCAGCCATTTAGCCTGGCAGTGTGTTTACCGAACGAAACCGAGCAGGACTCTCCTCCAGGCGTCTTCCTTCCCCATAAAGCAGAGAGAAATGCCACCTCTGGGCCTGTCTCATTTCTCTGAAGGTGGCAGCAAAAACAAGCCATATCAGAATATGAACCATAAAAACGTAATCATACAGTGAGAAATACTGGCATAAACGTTTACGATTGTGTACTTTATTCTGCTATCAACGCGTCCTTCGGTGACTTGGAGATACTATGCCTTTAAAAATAATGACTTGCCTGCTCTATGCAAAGGGAGGAATACTCTTAGCCTTATCACAGTGTCACATTGAGACTCTCAGGGAGAGACATAGAAATAACTAATAACAGTGGATTTCAGTAAACAAGCAGTTCGTTCTCAGCCGTACTTAAAGCTGACACACCAACAACCTTTAGCCTACCTGTTTTAGTATCATTGAGATGACTATCATACATAATGTACAATAGCCCTCAAGTGGTAAAGTGCCTCGTATATGGATGGAGTCTTTAGCAATTTTTCCAAACAGTGCATAAGGGGCTCCATGTATATTTTTTAAGGAGTTGTACTGATGGATAAAGCACAAGGACAATGTTTACCATGTGACCTCTGTGACTTTTCTTTACTTCCACCCCGCCAAAACAAAGCTCTCCACCACTCAGCTAAGGACTTAAATCACCTGTCCTCAGACGCCTCATCCTGTTATTTGGATAATTGCCAACAAGAGCAAGCTTTTCCATTCTCGGGACGACATGCAGTGGCCCCATCATGTTCCTTATTAACAATTTTACACACTTCGTCGCAGCGAGAGGGTGTCAGAATGCCAATAATATTTACCGTCTGCTGTGCGGGCTATTCAAGGGAGGCTGAGTGTTGCTGATTGCCCTGACAGAAGCTGACAGCACCCTGAACCTGAGATCCCTGCAAATCAACCTCAGCAGAGTGTCTTTTTTTTTTTTTTTTTTTTTTTAGGCGGGG
>OOFC01001933.1:0-11539 GCA_900323345.1 Pseudochromis fuscus | reverse complement strand
TTTTTTTTTTTTTTTTTTTTTCTTAAGGCAGCAGGGTGTGCCTGTGGCCATGAAGCAGATGATAGAGCACCACACTGTTCATGTTTGCGCCTCAGCACAAACAAAGATAATCTTTTCTCTTCTGCTTTTAAATATGTCTTAGCTAATAGCATCAAGGAGGGGAATCACGTAAAAATGATAACAATCGTTCTTGTATTTTTTTTAAATTACTATTATTTTTCACATTTCAAGTTTTAGATGTCATTATGGGTCATTTAGTAAATCGATGAGCTATGACATTTAAAATCATTTTCCAATAGAGCTGGGAGGCAAGTAAATGAAACGGCTGTTGTGAGATCATTGAACATCTCAGTCAATCCCTCCAGTCTGTAATGATTCCTATAACATTGACAGGAAAGATTTTGACACCAATTATAGCGTATTGCTTTTGACCCCTGACAATTTTGACTGGAAGTGTTAAACATTACAATCAACCACACACGCACACACACTCACACTGCAGACTATACACACACTAGTTTATACGGCATCAAACATATCAATATGTGAGGCAGCATGTGTGTAACAGTGTGTTTGCTTGCGTGACAGAGACGGAGAGGAAAAAAGAGAGATCCAAAGATCGAGCCCCGTCCCAATTCAGCTGTGATAATAGTTTCCATGACGATGAGGCATGCTCAGCGCATCAGTTGTGGCCCAGATAAACAGTGATCCTTTACGAAAACAAGAAGGTCATTACAGCAGCTTGTCAAATCAATGCCCAGTGTGTCCAAGTTGATTAAGACATCTCCCCTCAGCTCTGACACTCCGTCAATAGCAGTAGGCGCACAATGCTGTGGCGGGTGGGGGGATGGTGATGTCTGTGGTAGAAACTCTGTGTGTGTGTGTGTGTGGGGGGGGGGATGGAGGAGGAGAGAGGGGTGCACTCCCGCTCCATCCACACACATACACACACCTACGCAAACACGCACAGTACTCAGATGATTGGAGTGAAATACCCATCAGTCAGGGAGCCGAGGTGGACTAATGATTCCCTGTGCTGCCTATTAGAACTACATGACAACTCAATCCTGCTCAGGGAAAGAGAAATTGAGGAGAGAGTGAGGCGGGATGGAGGGGGAGAGAGAAGGAGGGGTGAATAAAGAAAAAGAGGAAGAGAGGAAGAACAGAAAAAGTGACCTTGTAGCAGCATCATTTGAGGCTGAATTAAATTGGCAAGAGCAGCTAATCTTTACCTGGGGGCGATTAACAGAATTAAAGGAGAACAACAGAAGCACAGGGGTTGGTTTTTTCCCTTTTTTTCTGTCTGCCACTGCCATTTGTAATTTGTGTTGAATGTCCTCTTCTGGAGAAGTTGGTGAATCTTCCTCTCTAAGCCCGTGGTTGATGGTTGGATTTTCGATCTGACACAAAGACTGGGATATGTGGACGCTCAAATCAAGATTATATTCTCAAGACACACAGCTTGGTTTTCCATGTTGCAAATCCTCATTCTGATATTACTAATAATCCAGCATTATTCATTTAATGAATTCATTTTCCTTTGCTGTCTTCAAACTCATAATTACTTCAAAAGTATAGCCTAAAACTTTTTTTCCCCCCCAATTATGAAATAATGAGATGTGATTAGTGGTAAGTAAATTACTCCAAGTTGAGCCTCTGCACTTGGTCTCATAGCCTCTCTCTTCTCACAGACTAATCAATATGTTTGGAAAGACAGACAAGGTTAGACCTATCAGCCTGTCTGACAGAGAGGGAGAGGGAAACATTCACAGGTGAACATTACCCCCTCATAAAGAAAAAAACAGCATAACAACCAATAAACCTTCAGCTCAGGGACATTTACTCTTGTGAATAAATCAATATTTTGTACGATTGGCATTAAATCACCATACATGTCGGAAACGGTGAATGATTTATAACGTGTGGTGAGAACAACTGACTGAAGCAGCACAGACTGGTGATGCTCAACTATTTAAAGGTTTGCCAGGAAAACTTCAGACTTTTTTTCTGGCTATGACCAAAACCTGCAAGCTGGTCACACTCAGCTGTAGCGTGATGCTCTTTAACAAATACTACTCACATCCACATACAGTCAAAGACACTGGAAATTTCTGATAAGGTTTGACTGAATATTTAAATACCGTATTTTCCGGACTATAAGCTGCTACTTTTTTCCGACGCTTTGAACTTAAACACCGGTGTGGCTCATGTATCGGTGGCACGAAGCCCGGTAGCTTTTTACAAGCTAGCAAGCTCCATGCCGCTGATGCATTTAGCGTAGTCACATTAGACCCGGTCAGAGTGGACGACATGAAACTGTTCGAATAAATTCAATAGCGGCTTATAGACAGGTGCACTCAATAGTCCGGAAAATACGGTATATGGAGTGTTGTATTTTCACATATTAAGTTAAAACATAATATTGCTCATATGTCCCAAACACAACTTGTATCAGTATGGATCTGCACTTATTAGATATTTGTGAAATGTATTATTATTATTATTATCTTATTTTTTCACTGATGTATTTATGCTGTGATATTTGCACCAGATGGAGAGTTTCTGTAATTTTGTTGTATATTACACACAACAACAACAAATCTGAGTTTTTGATGGAAGTATGTACCTAAAGTAGGTTTGTCGTGACAATTCTGTTCTTTTTTAAAATCAATTTCATGTTACGATCACGTTGCTACACTGCAAAATATAACAAAAACAAAAGCAAGAGCAAAAAACATATTTAAAACATGAGCTCCCAACCACTGACCACCAATATTGTTTCCATAAAAGCAAGATTGGCTGCAGTAAATAGCGCCTCGCCTCCAGAGTATTCATGATTCAAGGGTTTCATTTGTGTTAAGCCGTACCCCTGGGAGGCGGGCTGGATCTCCATGTCTTTAGGCACAGCCCCAGAACAGATCTACCTCACCTTTTCCTCACCATTACTCACGGCCGCGTGTCAAAAACCGACTGCCTCTGTATGTCACTGTCATCGGCCAAGGCCAAGTCGAGCCATTTTAGAGGCTGCCCTCCAGAGGACCCCAGAGATAGGCTCAGAGTGCCGCAGGAAATACCACAGAGTCTGACATGCAACACAACACACTCCTCCCTCAGGTCACACCACTGTGGGGCCCGTAACGTGTGTATTCATATGAAATGTATGAATGTTGTTTACAGTTCAAAGACGTTCGGGGGGGTGTTGTAATTCCTACAGCCACCGTAGTTCCCATGGCGATCCAGGATGACAGTCACATATACTGCAGGAGCCATTTGAACAAAAGGGCGTGATACTGTGGGTACTGCAGGTACACATCACTTGGTCCAATGTACAGTACACTGTTTGTTTAAGTATTCTCTTGTGCCTCAATGGAGTCATGCAGAATTGCCCATGTGAGAAAACCGTTAGTCTTTCCTGGGGGGTTTTCTGGTTCTGTTTCATGTCCAATGGTTAAGTAAACACACACACACACACACACACACACACACACACACACATGCAGCATCTCCACCCTCAGGACCTGGTGGAGAAAAGAAGTAAATGCCAATATTTCCAGGAATTTCCTTTGAAATGTTTGATTGTTCCAGTCAAGCATGTAAAATCAATGGCTGATGCTTCATGTCATGTGAAGAATAACTGTAGGGCCTCAGGGTGCGGACATTAAAATGCAAACTTTACATGCCCTCTGCCATACAGTTCTGTATAATTACTGTGTGTTCTCAGCCAAATGACTGTGGTTACTGTTTTAATGATGCAGAAGCAATAAAAGTGAAAATGTCTCTTCAAATATTCATCTGATTATTTTGGAAAGTATCGGATTTAACATGTTTCTTCTGTGCATATGTGTTATTGTCAAAAAGAATAAAAAAACTAAGAGGAAGTGATTGTAAATCCACAACAAAGACTCAAAATTTCACTCAAAATTGCATCAAACGATGTATCACTTCAAAACAAACACAAAACACAAACATGTTGCATTGTTGTCGTACAATATTTAGCACTGACACTGACAATAATTAATATTCATGAGGCTGCGACTTTGCAGCCCCTCAGGATGGTTAAATTAATTATGCTAACAGGGTCATTTAACTGCTTTATTCAAAGCAAGCAATTCTCGTGCAATAAATGACACAATAATTACGCACACAATCTAACAAGAGGACAGTGACAAGTGGAGGGGTGACACACTCATCTCCATAAAGTACAAAGAATGCGTTTACAGCACTGCACACAGCAAACAAACAAAAAAAAAAAACTGAAGAAAAATCCATACAGGCAAGATGAAAGAATAACAAAAACCAGCTAACAGTTTTACATCCACTGCAGCTTTGCTCTCTATGAGTAGTAAATATGATTTGTTACTGTGTGTTATTATTTAGAATTATTCATTTTCTCTGTCAGTGCACATAGAGGGGTAATAGAAATGCCAGCAAGGTGGCTGATTTACTTAGTAAAATTTTCATCTCAAGGCTTGCGAGGCACATGATTGGAGTCTCTAAGAGTAACGGGAAATCATGCATTATGTAGGCGAATTTGACACGACCTTGAGACTTCTCAGCACAGACCATATATTACCATCGCAGCGACCTTCCCGTCCCGAAGATACATCTGATGTGTTTAAGGCTGTTTTACAATGCATTAGGAGGGCTTTACATGTGCTGAGCTCACTTTATTTGCTCATACATTTCACAGGAAGAGTTTAGTGTCAGGCTGATGGGGATCATTCACAGCGACGGAGTCACTTGTCGAGACAAATGAGCCCGTGGAAACAGGCCTTGGCGGCGGATAATAAGCATTTCAAAGCAAATTCCCACTTTTCTACTTTTACTTCCCTCCAATATACAGCACATTTACTATTCAGTGAGCCCTTGCTGATTCCAGCTCATCACGTATTCTCACTCGCTGCGATTGATTGACCTGCATCTTGAAGACAGAGAATGGATACAATTTTTCCCACCAAGCGATGGGGCGTCAGGATCAATATTCTCACTGTTGGTTAAGCTTTTGCAACCTTTAGAATATCAGCCTAAATCGATCACTCTCACATAATTGTCTGAATTTTCAAATCAAGTTTTTTTTTTCTCTTCGTACATGCCAATGACATTTGAAATGTATCAAGGTTTTGCTGTATGACCCGCTGAAACACCCAAGGTAAAGGGCACAAAACACTTTCATTAGCATGTTACATTTATTGTCCATATCTCCCTCTTTCTACTTTTCACCCCTGAGCTATAAATATGTGAGGGAGCAAGGCCATGTTATATTTCCATATAAAAGGCCCCATAATTATAGGGGGGATGAAGACGGTTGTTCCCCTTATCAGAGGAAATGATAAGGGAGTACCAGGCCCTGTGAAAGAACAGGGTCCATTTTGATATAATTGGCAGTGGAATTATTTATGACATTAATTGCCACATTATCGACTGGCTGTCAGCTCCTGTGTCAGTCTGTCCATCTTTCTTAGCAGAAAGAGCCAGCTCAGCCTGGTGCCCACTGACAAGCTAATTACTACAACACAACCCGAATGACAAATGTTACTCATCTAAGGCCGGGGCCGGAAATAAGGGCCACTCTCCCCTCAACACCTCCCCTTCAGCTTCTGTGGATCAAGAGAGACAGCAGTGCGCTGCCAAATGTCTTCAGGTGCAGGAGGGAGAGAGTTTGCATGTCAGACAGTGAGAGTAAAAAGAAGAGGAGGGAGGGAGGGAGATTTCGAGAGCCAGGGGGACAGTTAAATCTAAATCTCACCCCATCCTGTTTGCTGCTCTGCTATCAGTGGCCAGTTGTCACTCATAAAGACAAGCCCCTTTTTTCCTCCCTCTGCCTCCTTGTAAATTTGCATTAGCTTACGCCAATCAGTCACCAGGCTGTGGGCTGATATCTAGTGTTGGCTGATTGGTCCTTAATTCTCTTGACAGTGAGTTACACACTGGTGTGCCTTTTGGGGAGGTGAGTTTTGCTGTGCCACGAATGTAATATATCAGAGCTCAGAGATGGTACAGTGTGTCAATACATATTAAAATATATTCAATCTGAAAGTGTCACAATTACAAAACAAAGACAGTATTCACCACATAGAAACTTACACTGTATTTTATTTAGCAGTTAGTATACAAGATGCTGCCATTACTGTTGTGTACTAATATAAAATTAAACAAGACTTTTACTTTTAAATATGAAAACGTGATACTCTGAGAGCTGCCACACCACTATCTGTAAAAAATTCTAAGTTAAGCATATTTAACCTCTTTTATTGACGATTGCAATTTTCCAAAAAATGTATTAAATTAATATTTACCATTAACTCAAACTCCAATTTAGACTTTTACAATTTGCAGTTTTTAAGTGTTGAGGGCCTTTAATGTTTTAATGTGTCACATTTCCCACTAAGATGTTACACATAAATTGAAATCAACAGAAAAACCTCACTACAAATACTGTGCACAGACATCCAGCTGGAGCTCAAGCATGAACACACAGAAAAAAATGTAGGTTCAGAGTTAGACTTTCTATTTGAGTGCACGAACACGGACACACACATACACACACATGCACACACTATGGCTGGTAGAGGAGCCTGCAGGGCTACTATAGCAGAATGTCACTGATCTGCTGTGATGAAGTGGCGTGCCATTTGTTCAGCCAGGAAGTTCCCAAGGAGCAGCAACAGTGACGGAGCTGAGGGTCAAGGAGGGCATCGCCTACAGGTAGATCTGTGGATCATACCTTAATTAATCTACTGTCCGTGATGCCAAGCTTCCCATTCATCCCGTCACTCGCACAAAGGCGCACGTCAAGCATATGTCAACCTACTCTGGCACTCCCCGCCCAGCCCATAATGCAGTTTGTGTTGGTGTGGCAGCTCGGGATGCGTCCCTGACGAGGATGGGAAGTGACACACACCAAACTCGGTGTGTCCCCCAGCCAGCTCCGGTGGCTCGGGGCCTGTCAATTCCAGCTCCGTCAGTGGCACTGGCTCAATGGCAGTGCCTGTGACACATGTCACAAAGTTTTAAATGTCTGCTCTTTTCAGCAGGATGGCTGGGCGCGCGCCGCAGCCAGGGGAAGGATGACATTTTGTGTCGTGCGGGGGGGAACTTGTTGTGGCTCCCCTCTTCCTGCCTCCTCCGGCTGTCAGCCCCAGTTTCCTCTGAGCATATCAAAACACAGACAAATAAACCTTGTCATTTTGAAACAGCAGCACTAGTGACCAGGCTCCTGAACGACATGTCATCTGGAATATGGTCACACGGTCCTGTAGGAAGTTGTGAAGTGTGTAAGCACATACAAGCAAGCACTCGCGCGCGCACACCATCTTGTACAACTAGCACAAATGTTTATGCTAATAGAAATAAGAAATAAACAGAAGGAGACAAAGTGAACAAACATTGCATCAGGCTATCTCTGACCTTTTCTTCATCTGTTTGTGGATGAGTGACACGCGATACTGAAGCTCAACATGGTTTCTTTCCAGTCCCAAATAAATCAAGCCTTCCCTCTCTATCTCATCACCATGTTTTATTCACCTACATCACTTCTAAATTTGAGGTAATCGAGCCTTGATTAGATTTGATGAGAGAAGAGATGTGTTAGTCACAGACATCTTTGTCAGCCACCTTTACAGTTGTAATTACATCGGACTAATAAAATGATCAGTGGCTCTATAGTCAGTGCAAGAAAAAAAATTATGTGATGGACATTTCATCATGAGGAAGAATTGTAAGATTTTTTTTTGTGACAAAAGGAATAATGTGGAAGCACCACAGCACCTTAAGCTGCACATCAATTTGACAAGAAACACATGTTCGCTGAACCCCTTTAATAACATTCATCTGATACAATTTTACATCACATCAGCTGTATAATAACATTTATTCACAAGGAAATTTGAAATTGGAAGGTTGACTTGGAATTTTTTTAACTCACTGATGTAATACCCCATTAAAAAAATCATCATGAACACTGTAAAACCATAGTGGTTATAAAAGCATAATAAAATGTAAACATTCACCTTGCATCATTTCAGTTAAGTGGTTAAAGACATGCAATGCGAAAGGAAAAACAACATGAGCAAATGGCATCATAAAACATGATGATATATCTGGAAAGGATATATAAGAAGTCTGTTTTTCATTAAAGCTGGTACTGGTATGACGACCCCCCATCACCACCACCACCCCCCAACACAGAAACTGACAGAACCATCTCTGAGATATTAGATATGTCTCACTTCTAAGAAAATCTCCCAGGAGATAGAAAGATACATTTAATTCAATAAAATCTAAACAAGCACAACCAGCATCCTGCTCACAAACCAAACAAGACCGATCATGCCTCAGGTGCCGACTGAAAATTAAGGGAATGTTTAACAAGGCTGTAAAAACTGTGGTCTGTCAAACTCTGTGCAATGTCTTAATGTTTTAAACTGCACTTGTGTGTGAGTGTGTGTGTGTGTTTGAGTCAGAAAAATAGAGAATAAAAGAGATGAGACCATGTCAGGCCCCAGGTGTGTGACAGTCACCCTTTTCACCCTTGATTAGTGGCGGTAGTGGACAAGTGATCCATCATGGCTGTCAAAGAAAAAGATTCAATCGGCTGGGTCTGTGTGTAAGAAAGAGAGAGACATAGAGAAATATAGAAAGGGAGAGATACTGTCCTTGTGTGTGTGTGTGTGTGTGTGTGTGTGTGTGTGTGTGTGTCTGGAGTTGTGCAGTTGCTGATGCTTAGAGGCAATCATGTCAGTGGGAGTGTCATCTCTAACTCTGAGCTGCAAGCAGGGAGGCACAAGCAGACTCGGCTCAGCAGAGGAGGCTGTAACTCTGGGGCTGGAATATGATCTTTAAAAACAACACAAACCCAAAAAAAGAAAGACCCCCCCCCTCCTTACATAACTAAAACAGCCTTTTTTTGATAAAGTTTAAATCTTTTTTTTTTCCAGTGGGAGATCAAATATCAGCAGTAGTATTAATAAATAAGAGATTGATTTGGTCCTCTGTCCTCCTGTTAGCATTCACGTGCCTCTGTGTGCCTGTCCATCAGAGCTGGTCGTTTCGGATGAATCTGTTGCCTTCTGAGTGCTTGCCGTAGTAGATGTAGCGACACTTGGCGAATACTCCTGAAAACAGAATGAGAGAAACTCCGATTAGCTTAAAAAATTATGCATAGTTTAGGTGTTATTATACCTCCTTTTAAGGCATTTAGTCTTTATAAACTAAAGTTTACTAAGACTGTTCGATCATGTCCACACCTGGTTACATGTACTGTCGATATACAGTAACCATTATGTGCTGTATCGAGTACAATATTTCAAACAGAAAGACTCCTATTTTCACACTTTCCAAACAGAAATTTCTTCACAGAAATTGGATTTATATATATGATGTGTAACTGCAGTGTATGAAATGCTAAACATAACTAAAACCACACTTGTTTACCAATTCAAAGGTGACTATAAATGGAGGGACTGAACAGGGTGAGCTGAACAGGGCAGGTGTTGCTGGGTAGGATGACTGTCTTGTTCCAGAGAAAGACCAGTGTGCCCTCAGGGCAACGTCCTGACAGTAACAAGCTCCCAGTCGCCCATGTACACTCACAGACACACACCGGAAACCATCACACTGAGCAATTATTCCCCCATCAGCAGACATGGGTGGGGCATGTGTATTTACATGTGTAGGGATGATGATATTGCCTCATTGTGAAAATAATAATAATGGAACAATAAAATAAATAAAAAAATGTTTTTATTTGACATTAGCTCAATAAAAGCATGAAAAGCATCTAAATTTAATTGGGATAATGTGATTAAAGTATTAAAAAGACTCAAAATGGCAGAAAAAATATATTATTATAACAGGATGAGGTTATTGTTTCTAATACAGTAAAGTATAACAATGATTTTACTGCTGTTGGATGAGCTAATTTTGTAACTGTTTTGTATTATTTTTTTCTAGTTTTTAGGTAGTATTCAAGATAACACATTGTGCAGCTGCAACCAAAAGGAAAGCAAAACAGCAGCACACAGTTAGAGCCTATGCTTAAATATTTTAAAGTTCTGACAAAAACTATTGTTACTGACCTCAGCAGCTAATCCTGCTCCTACATGGCAGTCAACCTCTGTTCTAGTGTGGATTTCATTTATTCCTGCTTTGCAGATCCATTACAAATCCAGAGCTAAGAAAACCCTGAGTGGTGCATTATCTCTTTTAATTTTAAAAGCCACTTGGATTTGTAGTTTCCCCTGTCAAAATATAGTCTCAACAGTCCATACAATAGAAAAGACAACTTGTTTTGATTTCCATTGAGAAGCCTACATCAGAAGCTAATCATTCAACACTCAATTTTGCTGTGTTCACCAAATACCTTGCATTTGACACTGTACTTATTTACTTTTAACAATCTCTTGAGGAACTTTACATGGAAATTTTCAAGCATAGTGAAACAGAGCAGCTGCAGCTGATGATGATTTTCATTTTGGATTCATTTTCTTGGTTAAACTCTGAAAACATTGAAAAATGTGTTTTTCCCAATTACCCAGAACCCAACATAACATCTTTACTATGCTTAATCATGCTTAAACAATTAGTTAATTCATAAATTATTCAATCTACAGATAAATAATTGGAAACTATTTGGATAATTGATGAATCATTTTAGTCATTCTTCAAGAAAAATATTAAAACAACTCAAAATCTTCTCTAATTCATAATTCCCTGTGATGTAAATATATTTGGGAATTTGAACATTTACTCAAACATAACTATAAAAAGGTCAGGTCCATCCAAACAAATGGACTAAACCTCAGAAATATTAACAACAAATCAAATTATTAAAAGAAAGAGCAATAAATTGTTGCATTTGAGAAGCAAAAATAGTGAAATATTTGGTATTTTTACACGACAAGAAAATGAAATAATCATTTACTTTAATTTATATCAAAACATCTAATAATAGCAAAAGGGAAAAGTCAAAACAGCTTAGATCTCACAATCTGAGTTAAGATAAATCTGCTAAAACCACCATCATACTAACAAAGCTGAACAGAAGTCAGTGAGTCCATCTGCCATTATCACAACAATACAAAATATGTTCAGATATTCTACTGAAGAAGTGTATGGATATTATTTATCCATGTATAACATCAAAACAGACAATTTAGAAAGGATCAACTCACAAAAGTCTCTAAATAAACTTGGAGAAATCAATTAACCCGAATCCTGAAAGTGAACGTGTGCCTTCGATGCAACACAGAGGATGAATCCAAGATGGCGGGCAGTGCTTTCCTGTCGTAATGAGAGGTGGTGATGTCCAGGCAGAGGGCTGCCCAGAGCTCGGTGGTTGGTTTGCTTTCACAATGATGTCACAGTGCTCCCACTGCCACTTGATGAATGTGTCGGGCTGCACCTGGGTGTCACCTCTCGCCAAATGAGGCAAGGACAAGTGGCATTAGTGCTGTCAATGATCCTCTGACAGCAGAACAGATACAGCTTTCACCAGGTTTTCTAAATAGACATCAAGTGCATTATAGGAGGAGGGGGGGCG
>OOFC01001926.1:0-55688 GCA_900323345.1 Pseudochromis fuscus | reverse complement strand
TTTCAGTCAGAAGCTGTATATTTTTTTTTTTTTTTTTTTGTATATGCCCATGTTAAAAGGTGTATGTGTGGGAAATGTGGTAAAATGAGGAGGAAAACATTCGCTGTACTCTGTAGGTGAGCTGAGCCCAAAGCAGACGATCATTTCAAGAACCACCTCAATATTTGTTGGTAACACACTGTTTTCTGTGATTCTTAGTTTCTCCAAGTTTTCATAAGACAACGATAAAGAGCAAAAAGTTAACATTACCCAGAGAGACAGAATAGACATATAAATGGGGAATATGCCAGGTTGCAATAAAGCAGAATTATCCTTTACTCTAATGGGATGTCAGCACTGTGTTCACCACTGCTGCTGCCAAGAGGAGAAAAAAAAATCTTACTTAAAAAAAAGTTTTACCTCCTCAGGTCTTTAAAACAATCTGTAAACATACTAATCAGAAAACTCCTGTTTGTGGTGGGAGAGCAGAAAAAACTGTAACTAGTCTCACATATATTTTTCTTTGGCACAGAAAAACAAGAAAACAGAATTGTATTACGCACTGAACTTCTCAACGTTTAATCAAGCTGTATTTATAAGAGGATGTCCCCCTTACACACACACACACACACACACACACACACACACACACACACACACACACACACTATACGTAAAGCAAGAAAAACAAGGAAAGCTTTTCATTACATCAAACAGAAGTTATCCTTAATAGCTAAATGGGAAAATGCTGAGAAAACAAAGAACAAAGATACAGATGTGTGTGTGTGTGTGTGTGTGTGTGTTCAGTTTGTGTACTTGTGAAATGAACTTCTTGCCTCCAGGGAGAGGTAGCCTGCTGACAGAGATTAGTTTACATCATCCCCTTTTCAATCTTCTCTCAGTTTCTGTAGCATTTTACTCTCTGTTGTAAGATGTACACACAACACACCAACACAGACAGACACACACTGATAAATACACAATCGGAGTAGCAAGAGAGACGAAACAGATAGAGTAGGATTTACTATACATTTTTCCATTCATATTTTTGTGTCATCTCATGCTCTTGTTAGAGCGTAAAAGATGAAATCCTCCAGTTAAGGAATTTAAGCCTCTGGAGGAAAAAAACCTGCTAGAGGAGCAAATCACAACTGCAAGGATAAAGTGAGAGATAAATGTGAGGGAGAGAGAGACAAATAGAGAGAAAGGTTTTTAAAGCGACAGAGAGATTACAAATGAGACGACCTAGAAAGACCCCGTGAACTTCCTGTAATTATACCTTTGTGTTGTGTAGATGCACAGCAGTGTCATTTAATACATGTGTGTTAGTTGCTTCTAGGGAAATGTCATTTGTGGATAGAGTTCAGAGATGACTAATTTCAGTTATGAATGTCACTGTGTGTGTGCATGTGTGGGCAGGTTCAATAACAACACACCTGATTTAACCTCCTATCTGCATGTGTCACATACCGGCTTTTTCGGCTTGGCTCGAGGCACCGTGTCACGCCTCGTGTGTGCATTTCTGTTGAAACATTAACAAGTTTGGCTAAAACAAAAACAGGTGGAGCGCATGTAGTTACCCTTTGATTTGTAGAGTAGCTGTCAACGGCCATTGATCTCTGATTAACTGATGCATCACCAGGTACTGCAGAGCTGCATCACTAATGCCCTTCCACACATTTTCACACACAAAAACATAAACGATTGTTTGTTTTTTCAAATGAAGACGCGCATTTTTCTCACAGAATCGGTGCTTGAATCAAAATAACAACATAAATCAAAGGTTTCCAATCGGTAATGGCTTTTGACCCTCTACAGCGGAGCCTCACAGCACATACTGATGTGCAGTACCGTGCAAATGTATTTGGCAAATGCGGTGAATGGTTTTTATTTGTCAGAGAACCTCATAAAAAGAGCAGTAAACAGAGGGAAAAAAAATCCTAAATCAATATTTGATGTGAGCACCTTTTTGCTTTTAAAACACCACCGATTCTCCTGGGCAGTTTTTTATGGTACTTGGGAGGTTGTTTCAGCGTTTTGGAGAACTGGGCCCATTTCTTTAGTGGGATTTCATCTCAGTGTCTCCTGTCTTTTCATGTACAGTAAACCCAGACTGACACCGTGATGCTAATGTCCAGACTCTGAGCACTCTGCACCTCTGCTGCAGGAGTATTTGTTGGTTGTGTGGCTGGAGATAGATCTTTATGACTTCTTATGGCTGGATATTTGGGCTCATTGTCATGCTGCAGAATTAATGCAGAATTTAAACCTCCATCACTCTTTCAGATTACCGTATTTTCCAGACTATTGAGCGCACCTGTCTATAAGCCGCTATTGAATTTGTTCGGGTCTGATGTGACGAGGCTAAATGTATCGGCGGCACGGAGCTTGCTAGCTTGTAAAAAGCTAACGAGCTTCGTGCCGCATACATGAGCCATACCGGTGTTTAAGCCGCAGGGTTCAAAGCGTCTGAAAAAAGTAGCAGCTTATAGTCCAGAAAATACGGTACATACTAACCCTTAATGTTAATGTTTACTAACCTGAGTTTTGTGTTGCTTTTATGTTTTATGTAAGCTGCTGAATACTTGAATTTCTATCTATCTATCCATCTATCTATCTATCTATCTATTATGACTCATGTAAATAGACATAACCATGCTCAAAAAAGTGTTTTCCACGCCATGAATAACTGTCCAGATTTTGTTGCCGAGGCAAAGGTTTGAAAAGATTATTCCAAAATGACTTTTGAAACACATCCAACTTGACACAATAAGTACATGCAGTACTTAGAGACACAAATTATGTACAAGAATTACAAATCAGGATGTAAAATTATTCATTTTGTAACATTTTCACCTGATGATAACAGCAGGTAAAACACCAGGGAATCACCAAAACTGCCAAATCCATGACTGTGCAAAAAACAATTCTTGAAAAATTGAACCTCCTTGTGCAGCTCGTGGATGTGTCTCTACACTCAGCTGCTCATTTGTGACTGTGTAATCCTCTGCTCGGGAGACGTCCCATATGCTCTCCTTAGAAAAGCTTTGGGAAATGGCACGGCACTGCTTCTAATCAGATGTGAGAAAAACCAACCAGTTAGTCTTTCATCCTCTTTTGTCTTGTTTAAAAAAAAAAAGAGGAGAGGATGGTTTGAAAACACTTAGCAGCATAAATTTAACCATTCTTCAGCTTGTCCAAGTTTGTCTTTGAGTGTGGAACAGCCTCATTTTCTGGGTGTCAGCGCAGAAAAAACAACCTGAAGCTGCAGCTATAGTGACTGCAGTGTTCATTACAGAGGACAGAAATTTACCCATTACAGTCTGGTGCACTGGAAGATATAAAGGTGAGGGGGAAGCAGGATTTATAGTCAACAAAACGCATTAACAGGAGTTAACCGAGGACACACATGTTGGAGGTGAAGAGGTTGTTTTGGGCTTTGTCTTTACTTCACTCGTGTCAAAAGTGTGAATCCAGCTTTGGTGCCACCATCGTGTTACAACATGAACATTACACTGCTAACAACATTTTTTCATTATTATTTTTATGATGTTATTATCATATATAGACTTTTCATTTTCCCTTTTTCCATCGTTACAGTGTGAAAAGTTTTGTGATGTAATGAAATGAGGAAGTGGTGTTCAGAGGACAACTGAGGAATATGTCTCATTTACAAGACTTGTCCTGCTTCACGCTTGGGTTGGGACACGGTGAGCTGCTGCTGCTGAGGGCGGTGGATGACACATCAGTCTGTGAACACTAAGGAGGATTTTTGAAGGCTGTACATCAGGATGAATCAGACTAAACCGTTGGAGATTGAGTCATTTCTTATTGATCAGCTGGAGGCACCATGGACGCCTGGCAACACCAGCTCGGCTGCATCCAGGAGGGCTACAAGTATGTAAATGATCACATTTTAACAACAATCATTTTACATACACCAATGCATTTTTTTTTAACAAGAAAAGTTTTTATGACATGATGGGTTTGTACTGTATGTTGTAATAATGTAGAAATTACTTGGTATAATGTGAAAGTATCTTGTGATTACGTGAAAAGTATCTTGTTATAACAGCTAAATTTCATGATCGGGATCCTTTTCTCTTGTTTTGACATGACAGCAATATGTTTCCATAATAAGAGAGGGTTGATGGAGGACTAAGAGGTTAATTTGACAAATGCACCTCTGAATAACCTTTCCATCTTTGATAATGTTGTCCTGCAATAAATCCATGATGTTCAGTTTCTGTTGTTTCGATTTCATGGCAATTATGGAAACAGCAATTTGTGAAGCAGTTGAAATGTATTGGGTCAAATAGAGGTCTTCTGAAGTGCAGTGATATAAATCGGGAGACAGTTTGATTGTAAAGCTGCTTATGGGAAAATCCGAGTGACCGACATTTTCATTTATGTAGCTGTCGTTCAGATGATGTGTTAAAAGCAGATACAGCATCCAAGCAGCTAATAATTTCAGAGTCTGAGTAAAAGGGACTATTTGACAGGGAAGACAGCAGGGGGAGAAATAAAGCAAAACAAATTATAGACAACCTGAGGAATATGGACAGTGGGTGTGGATTATTGATCTGTGCTCAGAGGAGCTCTTTTAAATTTCAACTTCAGTCTGAAATGCTGTCACACAGTCAGTGGAGAAGGTTAAAATATTTCAGAAAACAGCTAAATGATATCATTTAATAAAATTAATTCAAAAAATCTCTCTAAACACGAGATGGTTCAGAGTTGAGGACACAACGTATCCTCTGCAGAGATGCTCTTTAATGATCTGAGAGAGGATATAATCAATCGCAGAGTGCACTCCACACACACACACACACACACACACAAACACACCTCATTATTCCCTGACTATTACCATCCCAAACCTGCCCCACTAAAAAGCCCGAACTCACCCGAGCTTCATAAAGTACCCTGAATGAACGTGTCTTTGAACAAAAGTGGACTGAGCATGTGTGTGTACCACTGGGCCTTTCAGTGTGTCACAAACCCCCTGGAGACGCACACTGCACTTCCACTTTCACAGCAACAGGGTGGTAATGGAACAGAGGTGACTTTATTCCATCTCTCCCCGCTGATCAAAGGCTCTTTCACTTCTCTTCCTCTTTTAAATCCCCAGTCCAGCTCTTCCTGCATGTCTGTTCTCTGTCCTTCTTCTTCTTTTTCCCCCTCTCTCTGTCACCCTTCCTTCTCTCCACCTAAAGCAGTCACATACATATTTAATACCCCTCTTTCCAGAGAGATAATAGAGTGACATTTACTGATAATTAAAACTTGAATCAAAAGTCAAACAAGTTGTCGATTTTTCTTTGTGCAGAACTACCCACACAACCCTGAATATATTCATAATGCGATCTATTTGGCCATGTGACTCTCACAATGAGGCCTGAATAGTTATTAGCTGAATCTGTACTGTTCCCCTCCGCTTTCATTTACTCAGTTAGCATCAAGAAAATACATGAAGAATACAAAATCATCAATATAACTGCAACAAACTAAAGTTCTCACCTCGTGATTTTGTGTATTGATGTAGCAGAGAGATCCACTGTCAGTACTCACAGTTCCTTGGAAACACAGCAAAGCAAAACAGTTCACCCTGCTCTCTGTGCAACATGTCCTGACACTGTGTCCATATGCAACATTTCCTATAAACAGTGTTACAGGATGCATTGTAAGTTCAGTGCTTCTCAAAGTGCAAAGTGGGCTTATTAGAGCCTGATATGTAACAATAACCCGAACTGTTATACTTTTTTTTTTTTTTATAAAACCCGAAATGTAATAGCAGGTCGACAATGTAACAAAAGTATTGGGCTCAAAATGTAATAACGGGTCAATAATGTAACAAGATGCTGAGCCCAAAAACTAAAAACTTTGCCCAGAATGTAACAACTTCTTACATTTTGGGTCCGTTATTATAGTTTTATTACATTTTTTCTTTTACATTTCAGGCTCAGCACTTTTATTACATTACTGACCAGTAATTACATTTCTGTCATTTCGTACTTTTCTTTTGGTAACAATTCAGGATGTTGTTACATTTTGGGTCATTGTTACATATCGGGCTCTAACAGGGCTCCTAATAAGAAGTCTGCAAAATAACCTGTGTAAGGTTTTTCAGCCCTTACGCCAGGATGCCGACACCTCAGAGTGTGCAAACAGAGGGAAAACACAGGACGAGGCCACATGGTGGTCGAGCTCTTCAAGTTTTTTTTTTACTATTTTTCAGTTCACACAGCAAAGTGTAGATACCATTGACAAAGACACAGCTTTCACATAGCAGCAACCACCAAAAACCCAAGTTTTCAACCTCTATATATACACACACCCTCACCCAGATAAGCAGCTGACACCTGAAGGGTGGCTCCCACAACCAACCTTTTAATTTACAATATATATACACACGCACACAATAACTAAACACCAAAACAAAATAAGCAAACAACTATTAAACCCCAGTCCTCTCTGACCTCCCACCCTCTCCTCAAGCCACTTGGTCTGCCCCATCAAAGCTGATCGTGCACACCAGGTCCCTGTTAACAGCACTGTGCGGCCCCGCCTCCATGACACTACTGCCCCCAGGAAGTGACCTCAGAGAGAGTGAGAGAGAGATCAGACACAACTCCAACATATTAAAACTAATGTATTAGTCAACTAAACTGGATCCAACGCTCAGAAAACTGACACATTAAAGAAGAAAACAATTAACTACAGTTAAGTAATATGGGAATTTTCTGTGAGTGTGCCGGGTTACCATACAGTTAAAGAGGGGCCGCCTGCAGCTCCCTCACAACCTGAAAGAGCAGTTGTTAAGTGGTTAAACCGCACTTGTTTATTTGCACACGTAAACACCACTTGCACGTTACTGTGCAGTAAAACAAACACACCGTTGCAAAACTCCCGCCCTCGTGCTGGCTCCTAGCCAGTGTGATATGTTATGACTCATCATGTCATTGATAGCCACCTCTCACCTCGGAGCGCTGAGCCAGCACTGAGCCAACACTTCACCTCACGCTTCCCTGATCTGAACACAGATTTTCGGGACAGGGTGCGTGATCCTTTGGCCCCAGCTTCAGGTGGGTTTACTGCTGAGACAAACCCAAGTCAGAGAAGATGAAACTCCAGCAGGTGTCTAACACAGAGTTGTGGCTCTCACATGAGGACCCTGAACTCTGCTCTGAGGCCTGAAAAATGTTGCTCCCCTTTCCCAACACTTCCCTGTGTGAGTCGTTATTCTTCACGCTGGCTGCAGTAAAGACTGTGCACACAGGGCACGTTCACATGTGGAGAATTACATTAGAGCCTGCCTGTCAAATGTAATACCAACAACTGAGAAACTGTGTAGCAACGGGCAAACACTCCCTGTTTCTAATAGCAGGTATGCTATTATCATCACAAATGGAAAGAAAGAAGTAAAACTGTGCATTGCTAATGTTATGCAGCTGTGTTGTAAAAGAGGGTTTAACAGCCATGACGGGCTCGCTGGCAGTTTTTTGTTTAATTTTTGCTGTGCGTGGTGTTACTAAGGAGGAGGTCCTTCAAAAAATTACCCATCTACAGGATCTGATGGTGTATTGACAGGATGGCACTATTTTTCTGAGTCCTCGGAAATCATTACAAGAACTTTCAGTTGTACAGTATATCAGTCTATGATTCATTTAGATTTGGGGACAGTAATGACTTATTATCTTCTGTAACTGCTGCTTTATATGTTATTTCCCCCCTTGTCATAAAGGACAGCAGAAAGAGCATCACACCTGCCTGGACTATACTGTATGTTTCTGAGTCATGTTTACTTTGTACTGCACTAGCTTGTTATCGTCACCAAGGAACTTGTGTTTTCACCTGCATCTGTCTGTCTGTCTGTCTGTCTGTCTATTAGCAACATTATGGGAAAATCTGATATCAGATCTCAACGTTTTTTCTTTGGAGAGAGGACATATGATTACATTTTGGATGAGATCCTGTCTGAAAAACCTACTGAAAACTAGTGATAGGTAGATGAGGCCTCATGAAGCGTTGCGACACATTAACCAAACTGTATCGTACTGTGTTGCTCAATACTGACACCTGTTGGATCTTAACAATCATTACAGGCAGTCTCACTGACAGACTCAGCTGACATACTGATTTAATGACCTAGCCATGGTGTAGAATTGTGTATGGACTATATGGGCATGTCCATACTGAAGAGTGATTGAAATGTGGGGTCATCTATACACCCAGAGGGATCAGACTGCCACAGAGGTCCACGTGCTTATGTTTGTTTATTTTTGCAAATTTACCCGAATGCAACGATATTCCCGCTCGTGACAATTCGTTACTTTCAGCATGATGGCACGACTGTGTGAGGATGCTTATGTACTTGTCTTTAAGGCAGAGAGGATTTTATTTATATATATTCCAATATATATAAATACAATCCTCAGAATCCTGCTGACGGACACGCTAACTTATAAACACAGTTTGGCGATACAGGCAAAACAGCAGCTGTATGGTCATGATACACACAATAAAAGCCTCTGTTTACTCCCGCGGGCGGTGTCCGCGTAGACGTCATTGCAGCTGTCCCGCGCGCAACCTACGTGCGCTGTTTTGAAAATGTCGCTGCAGTTTCCCTTGTCGGGGGTGTCGCTATAGGGCTGGTATAGCAAGACACCAAACAGTGGAGTTTCTTCCGCATTTATAGGCCAATTTTGGTAGCTATTTTTACAGTCCCGTACAAGGAAGCACGTCATCACAACATGTGACTGCTGTCTGCCCCATCACTACTCAAAGCCCCTCTCACTTACAAGGGGTGAATGTTTTAACAGAGACCCAGTAGGGGGCAGTAAATCATCACTGCTGTGTCTATGAGAGGAGGAAGAAGAAGGAAACCGTAGGTACAAATGGGCTCTTCAGGTAGAAATGATAAAAACTTTGTCACATCTTAACAAATTTTGTTGAAAATCAAACCATACTTGCTTTGATAAAACAATTTTTTGAAAAATCCTTTATTGACCCTTTATTGTAAACAGCTGTGAGGCCAGGGCATCAGAAAGTTTCCCAACTAGTAAAAAAATAACTCAGCCAAACAGTGTGGTTGCATTTGCACCAGTTAAGTGATATTATATATAAAAATAACTGCTCCAAACAGAATACATTGACATCCCTTTATCTGTTAACTATTTATAAAATGCAACATTTTTGCACAAAAGGTGATGCAGAGTCCGTCCCTAAAAATATCCATTTGAAAACTGAGATGAATGAGACAGCAGGTAAGTTAGCAGCAAGGAGATAAAGAGGAAAGCAAAAGGCAACAGTGATTTAAGACCACAGGCAACAAACATGTGTGTCTCTGCAGTACAAAGTCACAAACAGTTACTCTAGGGAAGTATTATTCTCAGATAATGACTCCTACTGAACAGGCAAATTCACTTATATCCCCTCAGTGATGGCACCGGGACAAATTCTGATAATGATTCTGACTCTGACAACAGCTTGCAGCCAAATCTTTCATAATTGCTACCAGGTCACTTTCGTCAGGAAACAATCTGTCTTTCTTTTTTTTTATTATTATTATTAAAAGAAGCAGAGCTGGAAATTAGAAAGTAGGATTTTGTAATGTGCAAGTCTGCTCACCATAATATAAAACCAACTGAAGCACCCTCCTCAATACTGGAGTAAACACTCAAAATAAATTGAAGCAGGCTATTGATATCAAAAACTGAATTATGTTTCTGGATCTTCTGTCTGTCTGGCCTGAATATTGAATGATAATTGTGTGTGTGTGTGTGTGTGTGTGGTAGGGGTGGGGTGTGTGTGTATGTGGAAGCGAATGTAGATTTTCTTTCCATAAGTGAAGGACAATGATCACACCCGACAGTAATAATTAAATTTTCACAGTTGCCCTAATCACGTACACATACACACACATATCCATTATACATGCACGCACTCACACACACACACGTCTGCACCCACCTTTTATATTCAAGTTCTCTTTTAAACAAAGCTGCTCTTCATTAAAGAACTCCTAACCTCTCCACGCAGAGATAAAGGGTAATTACGTAGCTATCGTCAATTCAAACGTCTCTTATTTCACTGAGTGCAGGAGCCATAGATAAGACTGCTTAATTAACTTAAGTGCTTCTGTTCCATCACCTCTCATAGAGGGACCCTCTAACTGCTGATGGGAGAGTAGAAAAGGCTCGATTATACTGACATATTCAATAATCTGTATTGTCACATCTGGTCAGTTTCACAGTTAAAGTTTAGAGTTCAGCTTGTTCGCTCGATACTTTTCCCTGTTGTATGGAAGAGGCCGGTGCCAAAGAGTGTCTGAAACACATTCAGAACTTAACAGGAGTCGCTGAGGGATTCACCAAAAGAAAGAAGTGCTTCAAGTTTGTATGCGAAATCAGATTTATCAGTTTCATGAATGCCAAAAAATGTGGTTTGAGCTGCCAGTTTCAACATACGGAGGCCTGAGCCGCGTAAATGTTGCATAATTCAGAACAGATCACTCGACGGATCCACAGGTAGAGCAGGGTCAGCTTCTCCGCACTGACCCGGGTATCCCCCACAGAGTTCAGTGTGGTCTTTTCAGCCCACATGGGAAAGCTCCTGAACCGTTGTAGTTCAGCTTATTATGCCATCCTGATGCTCTCTGGTACCTTCAGCAGGAATAAAAAGATTCTCAGTATTATAATGCAGGCCGCCTGACGCCTGCATTACTGCAAGGACTCAACTTTATGCTTCACACCAAACGGTCGAAATAACATGAGCTGCAGATATTGTTACATCCAAGGATAATCACATAAAATTACCAACAACAAAATAAAAGCCTGTGTTACTACTGGTCACAGACTGTACCAAGGTTCTTCCTGTGTAGAGTTTCTATGTACCACATCATTAACCATTACACATATACAAAAAAAATCACAAATTGCTTAAAATCAAACAACAAAAAATACATTGTTTCATTCTGAAAGTATGCTTTACAGCTAACACAAAAGACAGCCTCATGCCGACTTCTGTTCACATTTTCTTTCATACTGAAATGTCATGACTCAGAAAAAGCAGGCAGAACCCATGAAAGCACAACTCAGAGACTCAGAAGTAAAATATTACGGTTCAACTTTGAGTCATCAAGAACAAAACAACAGGCGGGAAAGAAAAGAGCAGAGTCTGTGGGCGGGCTGGGACGGCTACAGAGCTACAGCAAATAAAACAAAGGCAACGACAGAGGACGGCTGGGGAGTTTGACAAATGTGGACCTGATTAGGGCACGAGAAACAAGTGTGTAGCAACCAATAATACCTGCCAATAATGTAATAACTTGTCAATAATGTAAGAAGTTATGTTATTGGCTGGTTATGATGCTATTGCCCTAGTTTAAAAAAAAAAAATCTAATTACATTATTGGCAAACTATTATGTTACTGGCTCCAAAACTGTCTTACATTATTGACAAGTTAAGAGTTTATTAGCTTTATTTAGTTTAAAATGGCCCAAAATGATTCTGTTATTGGTCTTACATTATTGGTTGCTACAAGGTGAACAGGTGGGAGTTAGGAGATGGACAGGAAGACACACATGACTGCAGGACAGGTGGTTGTGGTACGACCCGTCATCAGCTCTCTGGACACTAACAGGAGGGTTAAAGACATGCACCTTAAAGACTACATAAAGTGTGACAACGTCTGTGTTTTTTGTAAAAATATAAGTAAGCATTTCCTATTAAACATGGTTTTCAGACTGTTCTCTTTCTTATTTGGGATGATTTATTCATATTTTTAAATCCACTGTAATTTTATTCTCTATCTTACGCTGTCTTATTCGTTTTTATCCCATTTTAAAATCTTTTTTCTCACTTACATTTTATCCTCCATGTCTTTTCATATTGTCTTGTGTTTCATTTCTGTCTTTTGTATAGCATTTTATTCCCTTGCTGTTGTGAGGTGCTTTACAAATAACTTTGCCTTTTGTTGCCTGGTAGTGTGTGTGTGTGTGTGTGTGTAATCCTTTTATGAAAGAATAGGTCTTTCTTTGAAAAGATATCTTGATCTCTGTGAGATTTCCTGAATAAACAAGGATTAACTAACTGGCTGAATAACTAGGACCCCATGGATTACACTGGAATGTAAACAACCACAATGTTAATTCTCGAGCCTATAATCTCAACCTCTCTGATGTTTACTATTTGAGATGTTTTTTCAGTCCTGGTAAGATCAGAGAGCAGGGTTATAACTCCAGAAATTCAAGTGAAGAACCAGGGATCAGCCGGATACTCGGTTCAAACGAGTACTCGCTATGGATAATGCATTTTTGCCGAGGCCGAGCAGGGCACAAGTTTTTTTTTTTCATTATTATCCGTAACCGTGTTAAATGAAAATCCTCATTGGCTAACTAACTGCTGTGATTGGCCAGTCACCCCTTTCCTACACAGGACATGCTGCAGCGAGGAGAAACCCCTTTTCCACCGAACAAGATCCAGTGCTAGTTCAGCACCAACGAGGCAGCGACCACACCAGGAGCTGGGGGAGCGATGGTGGAAATACAACTAGCGATAGTAGAAGAGTAGAGTAATAAAAATATGGTTTTGGCTCTGGAGCTCAGTGTAGACTTGTAAAACCAGGAACAGCACTTGTATGCACACTCCATCATATGCAACAAGAAGGGACATCATGATTTCCCAAAACTGAATAAATACCACACGTAGCAATGCAACACTGCTTTGTTAACTCAATCATGTTGTAACTAGAATATCTGCTGAAAAAAATTTCATGGACTGATAGTAGCAGGGTAACAGTAGTTTGTTAACAGCGGCTAGCTTGCTAGTGGCCGGTTGTTGTGAATTGGCTACCTCTGCAGTGACAACTTGGCCCTATTTCCGGTTAAACCACGCCTACTTCTGGGTTAGGCCCCGCCCCCTCCGGGTACAGATACGGATACAGATGAGGATAGTGCTGTACTCGCGCATCCCTATGAAGAACGTTTCTTTCATTTTCTTTTCATTTTCAAAAACATTGTGACTGTCAGTGTAATTCAGGTTCAGCAGCTGTCTTCACTGGAAGTTATGGCTACAAAGTCCCAGCTGCACAGGAGGTTATGTCTCTGTCTGTGTGTTTATAAGCAACAGTACAGAAACCACTTAACAGATCATAAGGATTTTTTTTGGCAGATAGTGTGTTGAATGTAGACAATAAAACACTTAGAAACAATTGTACTAACAACAATTTCCAAGGACCAAAGTGGATTTATAAAGACGGACAATTATTCTTTGATATCAGAAGATTATTGAATATTATTCATACTCAAGACAATGAGAACCCACACCTTGAGAGTCTCCTCTCCTTGAACGCAGAGAAAGCCTGTGACTGGGTTAAATGGGATTTCAACTCAAAGTCAAAGTTTGGATTTGGCTCTAAATTTATTTCTTTGATTCAATTATTATGTGTTCAACCCCAAGCCTCAGTACAAACAAATAATCTACATCCAGTTATTTCCCCTTAGCTGTTCTACTAGACAGGGAAGCTCCTTCTCCCCATCCAGCCTCTGGCTTCAGCAACAAAACAATATGTCAGGATTAGAAGAGGGGAGACAGAACGTGAAGTAAATTTATATGTGGATGATCTTTTATTGTATATATTGAATCCAATAAAATCAGCTCCGGTAAAAATGATAATTTTAAAAGAAGCTCGACAAAACATGAGTACCTTCAGCACCTCTTTATTTGCAATTTCATTTCAGTTTAATTAACTTTGGATAAACATTACTCAGGAATTTTCTGGTCTGTTCAAAATGTACACACACATGCGCTAAGCTAAGCTAAATGTCTCTTAACTCGAACTCTGCAGATTATCTATCTTCTCATCTCACTCTAAGGGAGAAAGTAATAAATGTTACATTTTCACTTCTCTTATGAAGTCAGTGATGACAGATAATTTTTTTTAACACCTACTAATTTCAGTCGTCTTTTGTAAAGATTAGCATATTTAGTTTTCTGGCAAATGGGTAATTTGTCTTACTTGAACTAGTTTGGATAAGAGATGAAAAGGGGAAAAGATATGCAAAAGTGCTTTTCTAATAACAAATCTCTCTATAAAGCACTCAATCAAGTAAGAACATTAACATCGTTTTGTAACAAAGTACAATAAATCTACGTGGGATAAACTCTCACCTTGTCTTTACTGTAAGAACAGGCTACTTGTGGGTTTCGTGTACAGACACAGAAGCCATTAAAATACCAGCTGCCTCTTGCTGGAAATTTAAGGTAATTATAAATATGGCCATTGCATAAATTGTTCAAATTATTTCGAGTATTTTTACCTTCCTCATGCAGGCAAGACATAAATATGAGATCAAGGTAATTATAAATTGCGAGACCGCGCATAACGATATGCACAAGCTTACCTGCCTGGACATGCAAACTAAATGTCACCCAAACCTGAGCTAGGTGGACACTGTCATTACCAGAAACTGCAGGGATGATGATGATGATGATACTAATACTAATACTAATAATACTAATAATAATCACACCATGTTCAGATCATACAAAGAGAGCAATGCAGAATATACTTTTATAACTCACAGATTTCTATGTCTGATTTTAAAATGAAGACAACTGAGGGATTACAGCTGTGCACACAACTGTTATATGTCGATCAACTTAAGGTGAATAAGTCTATTTCCAGACCTTAAATCAATAGGTAACATTTGGATATATAACAGTATGGATGGTCAGAGTTAACATACAAAGACTCCATGTCTGATCATCACCAAGACAGTATCTTCCTGCAAGTACGTGTCAATTTTCAAGAACATCCATGAAGGTTTCATTGTTCTCAGTTTTACATACAGCTTTCTTCTTCTTCCTCTTCACCTCAGAGAAACAGCAGTGGTCTTCTGCTGCCCCCTGCTGGCTGTATGTCACGTTCATCTTTGGTAAAACATTTGCTCAATACAACTAATAGGAATTTTTCTGATTTTTTTCAGACAGGATCCTGTCATCCTCTTGTCTTGTCCAAATTGTAATCATAGCAATAGCAATGTGTGCCTTGGAGAAATCCTAATCTCTCCCAAGAAGAAAAAAAAACCTTTATTGAGATGTGTTCAGTGGTAGTTTCTAACAAACAAACAAACAAACAAACAAACCAACGCAGGTGAAAACAGGAGGCATAGTCTTGAAGAATGGACAAAACAAACACACAGACAGTACAGCACCTGTCACACATATACGAGGACAAGTCCAAGAAGCAGACAGACAACAGCAACACTCTCTTTGATATTGTCAGCACAACAGATTGAAGTAATGGCATGAACACGAGAGTTGTTAAAGTGGATTGCACTCAGGTTCTGGTAAGAAAAAACTGTACAGACTGAATCTGACAAAGGTGAGAGCTGTGTTTGTAGCTCCCCTCCCATTTGATAATACTCACACCCTAATTACATTTCTCACCCATGTAAAGTCTTTCTGGTTTTCTTTGGTGAATCTAATTTGAATCTTTTTCTGAGAGAAACTCTTTGTGTTAACTCCCCCTTTGTGTTCTCTTAATTTGATATGTTTCTCTCTGTCTGCTCATTTAAGGAACAAGTACGATGACAGAAGCTCTCTCTCGGTTTCATTCATTCTGATTCAGCTCATCTTTTCTCCACCTCCCTCCTGTCACCGCCGTTTCTTAGCATCTTAATTCCTTGTGCACCTTCTGTCCTTCCATTATTCATCATGCATATCACCGGTCCCACTCAAGGCTATTCCTTCTGTCTTTCTTATTTCCTCCTCCTCCCTCCCTCCCTCACTTGTTACTTTTCAATTCAGATGAATTAATAGCAGACACTCTCATCCCTCATTTGCCAGCTTTTCCTCCATTTTGCTCTTCTCTGCCCTGCCACTTCAACTCTCTTCCACCCATTAGTCCTCCTTTCATCTATTTTCTCAAGACATTATGTGTTTTAACCACAGTTTCCCACCCCTTCCTCCCTTCTCATCCTTTAGCCTGAATGAGGGTTAAAGGCTGAGATGTGAAGTGTTTCTTCTTCATCAATGTTCATATAAGATTTGGTGTGAGTGGCTCTGTCTTTACATCCGACCTTCAGTTTCTTCAGTACCTGCTTTCTTCTTTTCATGCACCTACACTAAAACATCCATTAGGGTTCATCTGTTGTTTTTTTTTACATACGTGATGGTGCGTGTGTGTGTGTGCATGCGTGTGTGTGTGTTTGTGTCCTCGGTGCCGTGTTGCTTTAGGCCAGATATTCCCCCGAAAGGACAGATTTTAGAGCGTCCTCCTTTTAAAGTCCCTCAAAATTTACAGAACAGAGGAGTTTGCGATTTTCGTATAGTGAGAGCTGCTGTTAATTGGAGCTGCTCCAGGCTGTCCTCAGGCTATTGGGAAGTGTGTAACTATGTGTTTGTCTCCATGTGTGTATGTGTGTGTGTAGTTCACTGATGGTTGATACTGGGACACGAGACATAAGGTTTAAGCTTCCACAGGGAAAACAGAAGAGGAAAATTAGCAGAGCTGTTGCCTCCACTGCTAACACGCAAAAAATGACAGCGACGTTAGGAAGCTTTCAGCGATGGAAATTAAATTAGGTTGCAGGAATCAAACACATAATGGCAAACAAAAAGCAGACAGCGCAACATTAGCAGCACAGAGCTGTGGCGGCGTACAAAGCGAGGGGTCGCAGTCCTGCCAGGTAATTAATTATTTGCGTGTGCTGCTGTTGCCCGATGACAGTTTTCACATGTGCACGGACGTGTCAGCAGATGCAGTATGTTGTTGAGATCTTCAAAGCCCCGTTGTTAGGCTTTTCACTGGCAGCTGGGCTCACATCACTGCTACTGCCACAGGAATGAAAACAAAATGTGTGAGCGATGAGAAAAGTATGTCCACTGAGTATCCACTTACTGTAACACAGCCAGACAGCGCTGATGAAATGCTGTTACTGTGGATCAGCTTGTGGATGAAGTGGCTGAGAATAAATGTTTGTGCATCAACCTAAAATTACTTCAGCCTATTAAACAACCACTGTGTTCCCTCTATATATTACTGCACGCACACACACACACACACACACACACACACACACACACACACACATAGTGAGTCTGTGGATTATTCGTAATGTCATACTGTAGAGTATTTTAAACATTTCCTTTGGGGTGTTCATGACAAAAAAATAAGTAACTTTTAACCAACAAGTTATCGGACTACTCCATATTGTCATGATTGCTTGTATTTTTAGTTTGTCTGTATTTACTTTTGTTGTTTGTTTTACAGTTTCAGTGGTCGATTCGTCCTCTGTCTCTGTCTCTGTCTTTGTCTTTCCATGTGTGTCGTGTCATTTCCTGTTTTATTTTGTTAGGTCTCTTCCCTAGTGTGTCTTGAGTTTTACTTCCTGTCCTCATCCTGACACACCTGCCCTGATTATCTTCCCAGCCCTGATTGTTTACACCTGTTCCCCATTACCTTGTGTATATTAGTCTGCATCTCCCTTTGCTCTGGGCCAGTTTGCCTTGTCCTGTGCCCACGATGATCTATGATCCATGCTCCATGTCCCATGTCCCATGTCAAGTCAGGTTCTGTGTTTCTTTGTCTTGTCCTGTTGCCTGAGTCAAGTTTTCTATTACTTTGATACTTGTCTTTGCTTTGCTTTGTTACTGTAGTTTTCCTCGTAGAGCGATAGTCTATATTTGTTCATTAGTTTTGGTAATAGGTTTTCTTCTGAAGGAGTGATTTTGAGCTCCTTAGTTAGCTGCCTGACAAAAACTAAGCAGTGGTTAAATGACAACAGTCTCCAGCTGAACTCAGAAAAAACAGATGCTTATTGCCCTGGGTAGTGCTATTCTCACTATTAAGCAGCACTGAGGTGATCTGAACCTCTCAGCTAAAACTAAATGGAGGAATCTTGTGGTGGTCTTTGGTGAAGCCATGTCACTGGTACACCACTGTAGGCAGCTGGTTTAAAAACTGTTTCTTTCAGCTGTGCAGTATCTCTAAGCTCAGGCCTATGGTGTCTAATGATGAGCTTGAAATGATTATACACATGTTTGTGTTGTCACAGCTGGACTACAGCAACAGCCTCTTCACCTGCCTCAGTAAGAGTTGGCTCAGTTGCAGGCCATGTCCAAAACTCAGCTGTGAGGTTGTTGACCAGCACAAACAAGAGGTCCCGTATTACTCATGTTTTAAAATCCCTCCACTGACTCCCTGTTGTGTACTGTATTTGTTTTAAAACCTTAGTGCTGACTTTTTGAGCTCTACATGGTCAGGCTCCTACCTACATTGTTGACTTAATTGAGCCCTATAGGTCAGCTTGAAGCCTGAGGTCGTCTGTGCAGAACCTGCTGATGGTCCCACAAACACGCTTTAAAACTCGGGGAAACCTGCGTTCTCTGAACAGTGTGGATGTTTTCAAAAAGCAACTAAAAATGCATTTGTCTAGGCAACTATTTTAGTCATACTGACCCAGTGATGTGTGTTTTTGTATAATTTACACTAATTTATACATTGTATAAACATAAGTGCATTTTTCTGTATCAATGGAAGTGAATCTAGATAGAACACAATCTTTCTGGAGGTGTCTCTGCTTCGAGTCAAATAATTGAAATAAATGCAAAAATAACAACTTTAAAATCCACAACAAGCAATTTTGTCCATGAAAGAAGAGAATTTCATTGCAAATGCCAAAGAATTTAGAGAACTTAAACTGTGTATAATAATGACATAATAGGAGTCCACTACCCAATTAATCTGATATATGTTACAGATAACAGATGTGTCAAAGTGTCACATCTCCACAGCTGCACACAAGCAAACAGACCAAGTGGACCACAGCTCCCACTTAAAAATTGGGCGACCACCTGCACATTCACAACACTACAGCTACAATCCCTTCTGGTGTGAAAGGGATTGATGGGAAACACTGTTACTTGCTGTTAAACTTTTCACACATGACGCTGCCTTAGCTCCATGACCCTCCCGGTCAAAATCACACCAAAAATTAATGATAAGCAGAAAGTTTGGAAGTTGAGCACTGTTCGACCCTTCACACAGCACCTATACCAAGGGACTTCCTGTATATGTTAGGATCAGCAATGCTAGCACACATTGATGACTGATTATGACCCAGCATGCCTGCTTGCAGACACAAATGCACATGCAAAGACAGACCCTCCAGTCAGCGTGTTTCTCCTGCTGATGACATGCCAACACTTGGAACATGATCCCCATTTTATGGCTGACTGCACAGAGCAGCTCAGAGAGCAGGCAAGTCATAAAGATGCCAGCCGAACGCTCAGATTCCTAATCAGGTCATCAGTGGAGGCTTGTAGGAGCTGATGGCTACAGACACACTGCTGTTTTCATCACTCTGCTTCTTGCTGCAACGCTGCCTTTTTTAGTGTTTCAGACTCATGCTGGAACAAGATAGTTGTCAGACCGTAGGGTTATCCACTGTTACACACTCCCAGGCATCCTGCTAATGCAGACCCTGTGCACATTATGCTGGCTGGCTTGGTGTACTAACTTTACAGAGTCAGGACAAATACTGCTCACAGTTCCAACACTCACTGACCAAAGCCTGTTACTTTTCTGCTTATTGAAACCATAACCATGAGCACAACCAACTATGGCTGCAATGATTATTCGACATAATCAATTACGTCGATCATAAAAATTCAATCAATAGATTATTCAATCACTAAAATATTTGTTAGTGGCAGTCCTACAACCAACTGATGTAAAAAGCCAGATGAAAACTTTGTCAGTGCAAAATGATGTTGAATTACTCAAAATTTCCACACTAGCATTTATCACCTTTAGATTGAATCCACTGACATAACACATTTGAAGCACAAAGCTACATTGATATAATTAGGTGCTTGAACTAAATGATGTCATTGACCATCAGGTGCAGGCCCTGTGTGTCCAAGTAACAACAATAAAGCCTTAATAGACTGCCTCAGCAGGAACCTATATGAAAACTGCTTGGCGACTATTTATTCATCAAACACAGAGCAACAGGAACAACTATTTCAAGACCACTTTTCTTACCATTTGACAAATAGCAAGATTGAAATTTTGTCTTTTCAGTGGCGACTTGGCTCACAAACATCTTTCTTCCAGCTACATGCTTTATCCCCTTCAATCATTACGCTCTATACCATCTCACTCAGTGCAAAGAGCATGTAGTCATATGTGTAAGTTCACTTGCTATGAATTGTTGCCTGCATTTTAGTTTCATTCAAGGGCACCACAAGCCAGCAAGCACACATTAAACTCACAATAATATGACAATATGGCTCTGAGTTAGTCATTCACATAAAATTGTACAGGTGTTTGAGGTTCTGTGTGTAGTAAATTGTGAGAATTAACATTTGTCCTGCACATAAGACCAACATTTAAAATTTTCTTTTACACAGGGGGGTCAGGGTCAACTAACGGTAGTCAGACGCAGCTAAGAGACAAAGACGTTTATAGTGGAAACAGGCAGGAGGAAGGTGCTATGGGGAAAGGTATTAAAGCAGAAGAAAAAGACAGAAAATGTTAGACAAAGTCACACTTTACAGTACAATGTACCAGGACTGTTATGTCTGGCCTTGTCACATACTGTATATATAAATTCTAAATTAATAAATAAATTCTCCATGAGCATTATGACACCAAAAGACTGTTGTCTGTTGGGGCTCTGATCTCTCTGCTGTTCGTTGATGGTTCAAGTCCAGAATCAGGGTATAACCTGCATGAGGATATTTGTAAGCAGATTTGGGCCCAAGCGGGACTGATTTTTTTCTGCATGTTCTCTTTACTAAAGAAAAAAGATCTATGACACTTTCTGTGTCTGACATCAAAAACATATTAAAAGCAGTAAAATAGCAATGCAGTAGTAGAAGAAATAAGTAAGCAAATAAAAAGAGGCACCTGTCCTCCTTTGGGCTGATACTTGATATTCTCTGTTGAACCAATCTTAGACTTGATATTCTTGAAGTCAGGCAGCGGCTGGTTGATGATGCGGAGCTGCTTGGGTGTGGTTGCAGGCGACTTCGGTGGGGTACGGACCACGGCCACCTTCCTTTCCTGGGAAATCAAGCTAAGGGAGCGTGGGGTCCCAGGGGTTCTTGAAGATGAGGAGTAGCTGGGTGGACTTCCTGGGGTGATGGCTGTGGAGCCAGGGGTGCGGGGGGTTGAGTGGCCACTGCGAGCCGAACGGGAGCGCACTGTTTCTGTAACTGGTGAGGATGAGGATACTGAAGTAAGTTAAAACTGCTATCTTGATTACTGCAATTTAGGGATCTCTAATAAGAACTCTGCAATCAAACATGTTCAATCAATGTTTTCAACATTCAGATCTACCTGTCATACTAGGGGCTCGTCCTGTTCTATGCTCTGCCCTCATCTCAGTACGAAATGCTGCAGAAGAGAAAAGATGAAAGATTTACCGACAGAACAGGACAGTTAGCTTAAGAAAAACCATAAGCTGACCATATTAAGCTGCTCAGCTCACATAGCTATAAATATAAATTCTAAACAACAATTTCATGAGTGGACACTGGCACTCCACAACTAGAACCTCTTCAAATAATCATAATGAATGAAGTCTTAGGACTGTCCATTAGGTTTTTAAAAATCTTTTACTAATACACAAATGCGCACCACTCTTATAAACGATTTGCTTTTGAAAAGTTACACAGATTAAGTGTTGTTTTGTCCCAAGTGTGTTGATTAGGAACCTACATGTGGGTCTGCGGGGAGCTGTAGAGCCAGAGCTTGTGATAGAGGTAGAACTCTCCTCGTGGTCATGGTACGCACGGCGGCTCAGGATGGAGGCGTGCCGCGGCAGAGAGGACCTCTTGTCTGGGCTCCGTGAGCCACCGTCCTGTTGGAAAACGTAACAGTCGTAAATCTGGGGGCCAGTGAGGCAGATGTTAGCTTGTGATTCTGTTTGTGAAACGAAAGCCATTTTAGAACAAATCATGTATAGTATATATTTTTTGATCCTAGAACTCATGTAACGACAATGGTACCCAGCCAACTACCTACCTTGGCTATAAGTCTCTGTATTTCTGGAGAGCCCTGAGGCTCTGCAGAGGATGGGCGAGGTCTATCTAACGAGACAGCCGCTCTGGATATGGAGGTGGGGATCTTTGTCAGTGGCAAACGATGCGCATGGCACTGAGATGGCACAATAATGAGGTTCAGCGGGTGAGTGGCATGGCATCAAAATAAAGAACATGTCGTGAAAGAAAACGGGTGAAAATGACAATGGTTCAGCATGCACTGTAAGATCTCATGTATTCTTCCTGGGATGATGGAGGAAGTGGAGACAATAGATCTTGTGTGTTCACCATTTCATCACAGCCAACAGTTGCACACATTAATGTTATACATATATAATGAATAAACGTATGTGAAATCACAATACACCATACTCATGCAACATTAGCAAGTTACATGGCAGAGCATAGTAAGCGATGTATTAGAAGACACATACAGTAAGCTGTAATGACATGACATTTAAGAAATGCAAAAACTGTGTTATTTTAGACACAGTAACTGTCATTACTATGGTGGAGGAGTAAAATGGAGTCACGACCACAGCCGCTGGAGAAATGTCACAGGGTGATTTAACACCCACTCAGTAAAATAAGCACTCCAAATGGGTCTGTCTTGATTACTTATGCAAAAACCCATTAAACATGCCAACAATAGGAAGGCAAAATGCAACCAACATTAATAATAAAAAAAATACAAAGGAAAACTGACAATGATGTTAAAACAGGAATGGTGAAGAAGACGGAGCTCACTTAAATGTGTAATGTGTGATTCTGAACAGCTGATTAGTTTCTTCTGTAAGTCATTAGAGTAAAAGTGAAACACGTTTTAATAAGTCTCACTTCTAGTGATAATTATTTGTACCTAATTAATTTGGTGCTTATTGCATCAGTGTCTGTCCTAAAGATGCATGAGGCAAGTTGTGTTTTATGGTTGTCTAGTGATGGTAAGAGGTAAATGTTTCAAATATGTCACACTAAAAAAGCACGAGACAGCAGATCTAATTAAAATTGGTCTCTGCTGCTATGAGCGAGTTTGAGTGTCTGTCTTCTGTGTCATTTTGTCTTGATTGATGTTTTTTTAATTGCTTTATGCCTCTATCTTGTGATTCAGGCTCCTTGCCAGTAAAGCTTTTATTTGGCATGTTTCTGATTGGTTTGTGTGCCTGTGTCTTGCCATTGTTGCGTTGGTTGTGAGTGTACTCACCGATGCTCTGTCGCGAGACTGTCTGGCAACACTGAGAGGCTGGCGACCGTCTGGTAGGGCCTCTGAGGGACAGAGACAGAAACAGAATTTCAGGGAAATCAAAGCTCTGGCAGAAAACATATATTAACCTTCATGGACTGAAGGAGAAGCAGTGGGAGACTTTGATATGTCCTACTTTGAGGGGACTGTCATTATATTTACATCGTTGTGAGCATATGTAGTTCGCATTACATAAATGTAAAAATACACACATCCAACTTTGTAATCCCAGATCTGGCATGGTGAGCTATATGACAAACCAAATGTGCTATGGGAGCGAGTGGTTGCCCCTTGAGAGCTTTGTTCTGTAAAGATTTGGCAAGATATCACACAGAATGGGGGATTTTGTATTATGTAAGGCAACCCTGGAAAATAATCTAATTGGGGCAATGCAGCAGTGCACTGAGCTTTCATCATCAGTGACACAGAATTCAGTGTACCAGGGGAAGATGAAGTGCAAACTGCCTTGGGACAAACTAGTGTTACAGAGTCTCTATAGTATCACATCCATAGAACAAAACCATGGATTACTAGTTGCTAGGCAACCATAGGTGGAGCATATGTCTGTGTGTGTGTGTGTATATGTGTGTGTGTGTGGTGGGGGGGCTTGAGAGGATGTGTCATTTTTAAAAAGGCCAGACAGGTCAGGAAGGTGTGAAGGATTTTCAGAGCAAATAAACTTGTTACTGAGAGAGCTTCAAAATACTCTGGACAATTATATAAAAGATGAGTGTAATGATACTGCAAATCAACATAGCACCAACAGCTCACAAAGTACATAAAAACACTGTACTGATATAGCAGTGCTCCGTGTCTTTACTGCCACTTGTGTTAGGACACATGATCAAATTTTCAGGATGTCAGTGAAACAGTGTCTACGTTTAATGGGACAGATGGAGAGAGAATTAAAAAGAAGGAAAACAGCAAAAACGAAACAAAAAGACAAATAAAGCCAAATAAAACATTTATGACAGTCAACTTTTATTGTGATCAAATACAAAAACAAAACAAAACAAAATGTGACAATAAACAAAGAAATGCTACCAAATAAGCAAAATGAATAGAAGACCAAATACAAGCTGATGGTGGAGGTATGATATGGTGGGACCTGGTGGGACCTGGTGTTCTGGTGACTCCTACAGAAAGCACCAGTTGTGTGATAGGCCGAAGCAACGTGTCACCTGTGGGTCTCCGTCTGGGACAGGAGTGGTGCTGGATGGGACGAGTCTGGCGGACTGCTGGTTTCATCACACTCCTCTTGGATGGGGACTGAGTCTGAATCTCCATTTTTTTGGTGAGCTCAGTCTTCCTTATCACAGCTACATTATCAGAGGAAACAGGGCCATCGACAGAAGTAGAGAGATCCAACAATAAGCAGAGAAAGCCACTGAGTCAAGTTAAAATGTGGAAAATACAAATACAAGGTGTCTCCAATCACTGTCAGTGTTTTTGTATAAACCACAATATTTTTAGTAAATTTAGAAAAGGCACATACAATCCACACTGAGGGAAAGAAGAGAAGTGTGTGATAATTATTCATTATACAAATTGCACATGCTGCACTTAAATAAACACATTATTAGTAGATATATATATTTAATTTTTTTACAATAGCAGAGAGTAGTAGTTACAGATAGTTCCAGTTTCAATTAAAACACACTTTCAAAATAAGGTGGAAAATAAAAACCTTTTTTCTTCTTGACTTCCTCTCTGGGGATGTAGACAGGTTCTTTGCGGACAGGTTTACGTTCAGGTGTGGATATTCGCCCTTTAGGACGTCCTCCTTTGGTCTTGGGTTTCACAGGCCTCTCCTGTTTCTCTGTCTTCCGCTGCTGAGTCTGCTTGCTCTGGACCACAGTTGGCTTTTTGACTGGACTAGGCACCTTTGGCAGAGGCTCAATTTGCTCTGTTGCCATACTCTTATCATCATCTGCAGTGGGGTAAAAACAGAGCATGAAAAACATATACAGACAGTACTCAGTTTGTGTGTTTGATATAGAGGAGTAGTAGTAACTATCAAAGATGTCTCACCTTGCGTGTTGACCCAGGAGCTGTCCAGAATGGAGTCATCCATTGTGGTTTCATCCCTATCATAGCTTTCTGTCGGTCCTTCTGTTTCTGTGGTCTGAGCCTCCCTCTTGGGGGAGGCGGGGGTTTCTGGGACGTCACCCACCTCCTCTAGACTGGCAGCTTCCATGTCTGCTTCCTGGGCCAACTCCACAGACTCCTCTTCTTCCTCCTCCTCCTCCTCTTCTTCTTCTTCTTCTTCTTTCCTGGCGGCGACACAAATGGCTTCTGCCTCAGGTGGAGCCGAGAAACGAACGCTGTGCCCCGGTTCCTCGGCTTCATCAATGGTCTGAACTACAGTGATAAAATCATCTTCAACTGTCACCACAGATTCAATGGCAGCGTGACTCTCTGGGATCTCCTTTGCTACCTCTGCTCCCAACCCTGCTTTCAGGTTTTCAGCCTCTTCCTCTGCAGACTTCACCGCTTCTTCTTCTTCTGGTTTCCTGGCTTCAACTTCAGTCTCGACAACAACCTTTTTGTCCATCTCAGCCACTTTCTCACACTCTGCCTTCTCTTTTAATTCTCTCTCTATCTTTTCTTTCTCTTCCTTCTCTCTCAACTCTCGCTCTATTCTTTCTTTTTCTTGTCTTTCTCTTTCTTCTTGCTCCATCTTTTCCCTCTCTTCTCTTTCCTTTCTTTCTCCTCTTTCTCTTTCTGTTCTCTCAGTTCCCTCTCTTCTTTCTCTTTTTTTTCTTTCTCCTCTTTCTCTTTCTTTTCTTTCTCCTCTTTCTCTTTCTTTTCTTTCTCCAGTCTTTCTCTCATCTCTTGCTCCTTCTGTTCTTTCTCCTTCCTTTCTTGTTCCTCCTTTAATATCCTCTCTGCCTCTTCTTTCTCTCTTTCTTCTTTCTCTCGCCTTTCCTGCTCTTCTCTCTCTTTCATTTCCTTTTCTTTTCTTTCTGCCTCTTCCTTCATTTTCCTGTCTTCATCTTCTTTAAGTTTCTTCTCAGCTGCTTCCTTCTCTTGCTGTTCCCTCATTTTTCTTTCGGCCTCCTCCCTCTCCCTATTGTTTATCCCTAACACTGGTGACACCACTCTCTTGGGGGAACCGTAAACTTCTCTTTGTTTAAGTTTGGACGGTGAGAGCACCGGGGAGAGCAGCTTGTCGTCATCGATGTTGCTCTCCACAGAGGAAGCAGGTGATGTTTTGACAGGTCGGGCAATTCGATCCTTGGCCACGCCAGTCAGCTGGTAAACATCTTCAGCATCCACTTCCTCATAGGCTTCCTGGTGTACCAACTTCACCTTCTCCCGAAGCTCCTGCAGTTCTCGCTCCTCCTCCAAACTGAGAGGCCTGTCCTCCATCTCCAGTTTACGAATCTGCCTCTCATAGTCAGCAATCTCAGTATCTGAGGCTGAGCCTTCACCGCTGGCTTGTCGTTCGGCCTCACTCCCTGACCTCCCACCTTCTTCTAAAGTCACAGTGACTGTTGGTGTCACAAAGGACTCACTTGGGTGTGCGAGAGGTGATTTGACCGGCTGATCATCTACATCTTTACTTTGTTCTTCAACAGAATCTTTTCTCTTGTCCTGTTTCTGGTCTTTCTCTTCTACAGCTTCAGCATCCCCTGATGGCTGGCTTTCCACAGATGTGTCTCTGACTGCTAACTTCCTTGCCTGCTCAGCAACTTTCTCCTCCAGGACAGAGGGAGTGAAGGCCTGTGCAGTGTCTGTAGGGCTGAACACATCAGCAGGGGATGGCATGGGCCCTGAATATTCACTGAACACACAGTAGCCCATCTCTTCCAGTTGGCTGTCACTCTTTCTAGGCCCAGGACTCTGTTCCCCTGAAATTAAACTTGCCAGTGGGTCATCAGCAAAGGCAGGAACATCAGATTGAATTGACTTTCGTCGGATGATTTCTGGATCTGTGTTTTCTGATGCCAGTCTGGATCGGTTACCAGCAAGGTCCAGCATCTCCGGCAAGTCCTGTGCCATCACTGTGCCATTTTTATAGGCGCTCTTCGCGGGCTGAGGTGATTCTGGAGACTCTGGCTCAGGGCTGGGTTTTGAAGGGGGTTCAGTGGTCTTCGGTGGAGATGAGGAGTCAGAAGTGACAGAAGCTGCAGTCTCCAGTATGAGGGGAGGAAATGATGGGGGCTTATCCACAGAGGGTGTAGAAACTGGAAGATAGTCCGCTGAGTCATCTAAACTTCCACTAGTGTACGACATGATCTCTGTGGCCAGTGGGGAAAAGTTTCTAGGTTTGCCATGGCCACTCTGATCCATTGCCCCGATGGTAATGTTAAGTGAGTAACTCCTCTGCTCTAAGGCGAGTTTACCAGGGGAAAGCCTGCATTCATTACTCCTATCAGGAACTGTAAACAGGCTGGTGTCTTCTGTTGTACTTTTTTTTGTTTCAGGTTTATCCTGAGCTTCAGCTAGTGTGCTGTAGCTAATCTCCTGAGACCCCGAATCAACTGCAGTCTCCTTTTCACCAGCTCTACTCAGTTCATAATATCCCTCACCTTTACTGTGGGGACCTTCATCAACCTCCATGGCTGATGTTTCAAAATACGCAGACATGCCAGATCTGTCTCTTCCATCTCTTGTTGAGTCTCCTCCCTGAACTTTAACTCCCATTGAAGAGAAATCTGAAGGAGCACCAATGCTGCTGAACTCCACCACCTCCACCGATGGCTGTTTCTCTGACACTGTGATTGGCTCACCATACGTAGGCTGAAGGGTGAGTGATCTAGAAGATTCTTTGGCTTGGTTTTGAACGTCTGGAGGTACAAAGGCCGGCAAATCCATGGTGGGGCTCTCTGGTACGACTCGTTCACCCGCAAAGAACCCTTGCATCTGGGGTTCATAAAACTCCTCTGCCCGTTTCTCTGATCCAATGCTGTCTGGGCTCATGGACCCACTGTCCTGCTTGTCTGACTCCATCTTCAAAGCTGAAAGAACATCTGTAAGTTGGCTGTTTTATCACCACAGAGCAGTATTGGTTTAGCATGCTGTGAATGTGATATTTTTAAGCCAGGGAACTGGAAAAGCTATCACGGAAACAGGCAAAGCTCTCCTCAGAAACTTACAGCACAATGATACAGCCATCACTGGAGAGGTACGGCGAGATTATGGGGTCCACCAAGTCACAGATGCATGATAACATGGGATGGTATGTGACGGAAACCGGCATGAAGCAACTGTGATGATGATTTATGGAAAACAAGCAATAACAGATGGACAGAATATCCATGCGATTCTTAAAAACATCAGATACCAAACAAAATAGCATTTCTGTCATTCTTTGAAGTGCAATGACGTGTTTTGTGAATTTGTCTAGTTAAAAAGTATTAATATTTAAATTATATTCAAATTTTTAAAAAACATCAAAGATTATTAGCACAAATACAAATACAGAAGAACTCTGCAGGAATGATGGAGAAATGCCATATGCTGTCACCAGTTAAAGGTGACAAAAGAAATCTAACTAAAAATACAAGGACTTGATTTTTTTCTGATAAAACAATATAAATAATATGGTATGTGACATGGTTCAACCAAGAACTGTACCACACTGAACATGAGACAGCCAACACAAAATCCCTGCAAACTCTATACTCAGAATCATAATAATAACATGAGCGATGCATGTTCAGTCAATATGATTCATGGTGATAAAAAGTGTGTAGCACTGGCATACCAGCACCAAGCCATGTGTAAACATAATCTGTAAGCTCATAGCTGTTAAAAAAAGAAAAAACAAAAGCACTTCACTTCATCATACCAATACGAAACAGCCGGCCCCAAAAACCACAGCAAGTAAAAGAAAATACGAGCAAAGGTAACACACAAGAAAAACAGGTTAAGTTAAAATAATGTGGCTCTTGTCACCAACAAGCCTGTGTTGCCTTGCAGCCGCAGCAGAGCGCAGGGAGGATTACTTGCCATTCCACTTGGTTTTTAATGCTTATGTTATACACTTCCTTTTGACACATCTTGCGTTCTTATACAGTGGAAAATGCAGAAACATGCAGGCAGGGAGAGCAGAGGGCAGGACACACCTGTCTCAGGGCTCTCCTCACCCTCTGCTTCCTCCTCCTCTCTGTCCACAGAGCTTTCTGCAGCAGCACTAGCTGCCTCGGCCGGCTCCAGGTCTACTTCCTGGGCCTCGTATATGGCCTCTGCCTGCTCTAAGGGCTCAGCTTGGGGGCTGTCCAGCTCGGGCTCCTCCCCACTCCACTGCTGCTCATCAAGAGCTGCCTCGGAGGACTCTGCTGCCTCTGCACTCTCTTCCTCCTCTTCCACCTCCTCCTCGTACTCAGCTGTAAGAGCCTCCATGGTCTCTTCTTCTCAAAAACAGGGTGAAAGGGGGACACATTAAGACTACAGGCAACACAGACTTGGGTTATGTGAGAACACAACTTAGAATGGGACACTTTCAGCTCTGGGAAAAGATGACCTGAAGTATATGTTTGTTCACACATATAGGTACATTACACATATAGTACGAAGTATTGTTATGAGTGTTTTGTTTTTTATTCTTAATTTTCTACTGTGGGTGATCAGTGTGCCCAGTGTGTGAGCAAACTTGACTGATTGAAGCTGTGCATACGTGCACTATTTTGCATTCATATTTCTCTATCTTCTTTTTTTATTGATGTATACTGTATAATTATGAATCAATAAACATTGACAAATCTATTTCCACTTCACTCTATCTTGCACACAACATGCCTTCAATCCAGGATGAGTTACTCTCACTGATGGCTGAGTCTCCATTGTGTTACTGCTCCTTAGAAAAGGCCGTGACTATGAAGAGCAAAGCACCGCATAGTAAAGAAAAGGTGCTTGACATTGCACGGGCTGGACTTTTAACTGATCAATGCAGGGTTGTGCAAGTTTTTTTTTCTTGTACACACACATAACACACAACAAATAGTCTCCCATTAGTGGGTCGATTTACTCAAGATGTGCAAAGATGTGCAACAATAACAGTAATAAAAGTAGTCACTACATTACAGGTATTATATAGTACTGACATCAATTTAAGTTGTTTGTAATAATCATGACAAAAAAACACTCAGCATCAGACAAGCTTGAGATCTGTACTAAGTTCAGCTGGACTGTCTTCAGTTTTCCTCTCTGTCTGTTCTGTAAATCAATGAATTGGGCTTTTCATGGTTTTGTTTTGATTCCAGAGTTATTATGCTATTATTATTATTATTATTATTATTATTATTATTATTATGCAGACTAACATAGTTCGTGGCCTCAAGAAAACTTAAAAACTATGATGGAAATACTGATCGAAAACTTCAAAGTAGAAGTTTCACACAGTAATTATAGCATGTTGAGAAAAACAGGTTGAAATACAATAAGATTTTAGCTTGTACATGCTTTCTCAAATGCCTTAGTCAAAAAAAGTTAATTACTAATGTCCCTAAACAAGCACTACAGGTGGGCAGGTTTGTTCACTGAGTTACTGATGCGGGCGTTGACAGTGGATGTGTGTTTAAAAGGTAAGGAGATCAATGAAACTGCCAGTTTTTTTAACTACACCATCGATGCAGCTGTATGTGTCGGAGCTGAAAGTCTTCCTTGTTGCCACAGTGAGTGTGTAAGAGGAGATACAGATGAGGGTCTGACATAGTACAGCATGGGTAAAGAAATGATGGGCAGTCTGAGGTATGAATTAAAATACAATCTGGGAAATGATTGGCAGAGAAAAGCATTTTTGTGCATAGAGGTTATGCACAGAGTCTCTGATACATTTATGAAAGCCATGGACCTTACAGTAGGTCATGTCCCAAAAGTTATTGTTGTGGGCCATGTGAGAGTGTCCACTGAGTGAAACACAAAAAAATTATTATCGTATTTTATGGACATCACTGCTATGTGTTGGAGTTAACAGCGTGGCGACGCCAGGTAGCGATGGCTTTGGGTAAAATAAATGAGAAAAAGAAATATGACCGTTAAATTAATATGTTGTCAGATTTTTGAGTGAACACACATCACTAGGACACAAACACACACAAAGACAGATGAGGAGACGAACTGACGGACGGAGAGACGGAAGGACGAAAGGAGGGAGGGATGGAGGGAGGAGGTCAAATCACAGAAGGAGAGGAAAGAAAGAGAGGAGATGGAGGGAGGAAATGGCAAAGAGGAACCATGCGTGGTTCACCTTCAATCTGTCTAAAGGCCACGGCCTGCCCTGTGGGGCGAGAGCCCGAGTGCGTCCACTCTGGGCTGAACAATGGGTGCTCATAGTACTCCTCGTCGGAGTGGTAGGGGTCGTCCTCGGGCACGGAAACTGAGATGGAGGGGGCGAGGAACTTGCACCTCTCCCGAGAATTTTGGAAGCGGCGGAGAGGACCTGCCTCCTCCTCATCCCCTACATCTACAAACAAGACAGACACAAGGAGAAGAACTGCAGGGAAATCTGGACACACGGACTGAAGGAAAGAGAGTGAAAGGGAGGATAAAGATAAAGGAAAAAGAAAGAAGAAAAAATGAAGAACAGACCAAAGAATGTCCACCTTGATGATAACTTAACATACAATGTAATACTGAGTTTTGAAATCTAAACTTTTAACATTTACCGTAAATTTATTACATATATGGATTTGAAGTTTTTGCCTAAACTCAAGATTTAAACCTTTATCAGTTTACAAAGAAATTTTGACTTATTGTTTCATCTGCACAGTATAAAATATTTTGTTTGTATGATGCCAAATCAAACAAGTACAATTAAAAACATTTGTCATGAAAACAAAGTGTTAAAACTGTCATAATTATGACCTTTTCTTTTGGCTTATTTAATGGACACTTTATTAAAGAGAGATCGTCCTAAAAGAATAATCCAAATAGAGCCAACTGTGGCTCATGAAGTTTTAGTAAATAATAAGTGATTACCTTTGATTTTTAATTTTTTTTGTCGCAACTCAAAACTTTAAATTCTAATCAGTTTGCCAAACAATACTGACTTGATGTTTCAACTGCCCAATATAAAAACTATGTGTGTGTGTAAATACACACATATATATATATACACACACACACACACACAGAGGAATGATCAAACTGTAAATAACTGTGGCTGTTTACCTTGTTATTTATTAATAAGTGACTATCCTGTTATCTAAATCCTACAGTGACTTTTTATAAAATGGACATTTTTTGCAGTGAAAGGGGAAGGTTGAGGACAAAAAAACAAAAAATAGACCAATTCAAAATAGGCAACAAAACAGAAAAAGGGGAATGCAAGAAGGAGACAAAGCTTGTTTGGAGCTAGAGAGACAAACCACACGGGACGGTGAGACAAGTAGACAGTGACAAGCAACTCAAAGGTAATAAAGCTTTGGGGGCCAGCCATTCTCTGAGACCGACAAAGAGCATATTGCATCAATTGAGAAAGATACTGTGTCTGATTCATGTACAAATGATTAAACCTAAATAAAAGACACACAACATTAAAAGTAAACGGTTACAACAGTTAAATACTAATATAGCAGTAGTTGGTACAAAATCAGTAATTCTTGTCTGTGCGTGCTTTACCAGTCAGGACTTGAACAATTTATCTGTACATGTTGATGGACACCATCTACTCATCACTTCAGAAGTAAATACCACAGGCAAGGTCGTAACGGTCGTAACCTCCAAAACGCAGTGACTTCTCCATAACTGACCCACAAACACAACCACATCCCTGAGAGCGAAACCTTTTTACATCTCTGGTGAACAACACACAGCGCAGTAACCTGGGTATGTGAGACGTAACCTTACCTCCTCACTGTACAAGATATGATAGGAGTTGTTGTTATGCTGTTCAACCTCTGCTTCAAACACAAATGAATGATCAAAAACAAATAACCAAACTGTATCACTATCACACCTCAGAAGGCAGACAGCTATGAAAAATCCAAATGACGCATTTACAGTTGTTTATTAGAACAACACTCACAATTTTCCAACATCAGAAGTCAAGCAAAAATACAGACACTGTACAATTCCCTCGACTTATGAAATTAGTTACTTTCCTCTGAACCATTTAGATTTATTATAGGGTCATAGTCTGACTTATCCTTTCACTTCAGCTTGAAGACACCTCTGTATAACACTTACGTGGCTGAAACTCTGCCCTATGGCTACAGCCAAACATAAAAACAGACAGCAGACAATAACCAGAAAACACAAAACCATGAGTAGATGTACAAAACTTAACACATAATTCAATAATTAAAAAAGATAAACAATGGAAGTTTACCTACATTGGCTGTCGTATTAGTGTGAGGGGACAGCGATGAGTGGAAGTTAGAAAGGGGAATGGAAGAAGACAATGACAAAAAGAGTTCACTAGGTTTGGTATAGTGGTCATGCATGTGAGTGCGTCCTTGTTCTAAGATAAATGGCGATGACAATGAAGGTAGTAAATGTCTGTTGCAGGTGTAAGGACGAGGAGGCAGGATTTCAGAAGAAATGGATGACAGAAAACACATGTTCCTGCTTTTTGGCAACTCTGGTAGGATGTTGAACGGGTATCAGTGTGTGGTGTGTCCTCTGGAGGCCGCCCGAGACCTGAGAGAGGGGGTGTACTCCCAGTACCAACACACACCAGCACCCCAGTGTGTTGGTGGTTGCAAAACTTCAGTAGCTAAAGTCAAAGGAAAGATAGAAACCACACTCTCATCTATTAGAGACATACTCTCGTATCCACACTTCTATTCTTGGCCTACCTTGTTCCAGAGGACCAAAGTGCTCTGCAGCGGGCGAGGGGGGAGGGGAGGGAGGCAAATTGGTGGTGTCTTCAACTACAAAGAAAGAGGGGAGAGAGGAGAAATAAAGTGTATATAAAATCACATTTTGTAGAGAACTTTAAGCATGTGCTGCTGTTTGTTTAAATGGAAGTGAGAGCTACACTAAGGGTGAGACAGACTCACTAAACAGTTTTACCATAACAACATACTCTGAGGATTTAGCTGAAAATTAATGAAGACAATGCAGCCACTACAACATATATGCTACTTACTGCAACATATTTGTAAGTCACTCTTTTCAGGTAAAAAATCTGCTATGTTACTGCACCGCTCACTCAACACTCAGCTCTAACCATGTGACCACTGATCACCGGTTAGAGCAGCCCACCTTGATTCCAGCATTCAAGTATGTTTGGAGCTACATGGGGATGGAGATTATCATTGTTTTGTGTTGGCCTCTGCTGAACTGAGCTTGGTTACTGAGCTTACCAGGGCGACTGTTGGTAAGTGACTAAATGTAGATGTTGTCTTCTCACGATAAAATGAAAAAAATAGGTTTGTTTTGTGTCTGATTTCAGTCTGCCCTGGTGCCAAGTGGTGTGATTAACTTCCAGCTTGTCTGCGATATTAGGGCTGACTTGTTAAAACAGTAGGTGGGCAACTTTGCTTGTTGGTAGCACAGAGATCAGAGAAGTAGACAAGTACAACAAAGGTTGCTGGTTCAAAACACCAGTTAAATGGCACTACAACAGGGCAGTATTTGATATTATTCTATTAGAAAAATCTAAAGCGGGGAGACTTTGGGGTCAAGACACAGCATTTGTAGGTTTTCTGCTACCTGATAGCTCATCTAATGAAAAATAAAATTCAAATCAAATAGAAACCTTATCCAGTGAGACTTCTCACTGGGGATTTGATGAAGACAGTTCATAACACAGTTCATGATCACAATCCAACCAAGCAAATAAAAAATGTATTTTCTCTTTTTTTGTTGTGTCAAGTATATCCAACAGGAATCTCAAAAATCCACATGCACAGGATGCCAGTCATATATTCGTATATCTATTTACCATTTAGTTAACATCTACCTATTTATGTACAAAACAGATGTACTCATGTCTAAGGTGTTTGTTATTGATTAATTATGGGTCAAGATGATCGAGTTCCTCTTTCTGACATGGTACCATTTAAGATGCTAATTGCATGAGGTGTAGATGAGAGGGAAGGAGGGCGTAGTCGCTGCTGTCTGGCTGACATCTGAACATCACACTACTGTATGTGGTCACACTATGTTATCAGTGCATTGGCCTCTTTCCATATAATTTTCTCCATGGCGACAACTGAGTTGCACTCGTACAGGTGTGTTGATGTGTGTGTCTGTGTGTCCCACCTGATGGCAGCCTTTGAGTCTCCTGTTCTCCCTTCAGCACCGCCACCGCCTCTGCTGTCACTTCCTGCACAATCCGCGCTGACACTTGCTCTGAATTGACAGACGGTCACACATACACAGACAAGGGCAATGCAAATTTTAGTCTAATGAAATTTTAAAGGGAATGAACAAATTCAACAAATTAATTTGGCTGAATGCTCTAAATTGACAGGAAAAAAAAAGTCCTGAGCTGCTTTAGTGCAACAGGACATGTTGACATTGTGCTGGACAGTCTTTACTTCTTAAATCACGCCACTCAAGGTCTAAGATGAAAGCCAGTGTGAGGCGGCTGAAATTGTTTCCATAACAGCAGTGATACAAGGGCTGCTGGTTAAGGCTGTGAGTGTCACCATGGAAACCAACCATGCTCAAAAAAAGGGCAGATTGAAAATACGAACAAAGACCATACCCTTTCTTAAAATTAGTTCTTGTTTTTTTTTTGTTTTTTTTACTTTAATCACACCAAAAAAGGGGCTTCTTCATTTGTAATGGACACCTTGTTTATATTTCTAAAAACAAAGAAAAAAATTATTCTGAATCTGAAACTGAGCCACACAAAACAAGACAACATTACTAACATAAACAAGAGTGAAGTTACAATATATATCAGTGTCAGTTGTTTTCCTATTGTTTTTGCTTTTCCATTAAGACTGACAAACACTTTACCTCAAAATAATACTAAGACCATCAGCTCTGAGCTGAATCAGCCATAGTTCTGATGTGTATTAAGATTGAATTTGGTGTGTTTGCCTTTGTGTGATATTGACAGTGGAGTTACAGACAGGAAATGCAAACTGTGCAAAGGTACAACCTGCAACAAAGGTCTCTGGAAACAATCAAAGCATAGATACTGTGGTTATATTGTATGTACCATTATCAGTGGGCTAACACCCTGGTACATTGTATTTAGTGCTGAAACACTGGACCTTGGAAGCTTCATCCTTTTGTCTTTGTACTTCATGAAACCCCCAAACAATTCTGGTTTGGTGTCCATTGTTTCTAATTTTTAATGCTGCTTTTTAAACAACTTTTAGTGTAGGATGAGGTACACAGTTTCAAAATGGTAGCTGTAGCAGAAAACAGCAGACACCTATTACAATTCAACTTTTTTAATATATAAACAATTTAAGAGAGTTTACCCCCTTTGGGAGTGACACTGAAATGCAATTTCAGCTTGCAGATACCAATAACATTAAATGTTTTAAATGACTGATGTCAATGTTTTCAGGCTGTCGACACTATCTAGCTGTCTAACACTGGTGGGCAGCAGGTGTGAAATGAGTACAGTACAGCAGCAAAAGACTCAAGCAACACGACGAAGAGTAAACAGTTTTCAATTTCAAAGAATGAAGTGAATTTGAATGAATAATGGATTCATTGGTTTTAATGCAGAAATGTGGCTTTACATTACTTTCATCCCAAAATTATGAGCTAAATAGCAACAATTTACTGAACTGGCCTCGTAGTTTCAGCATTACCGCTTCTATCTGTTTGCCTGTCTGCATGTATGGATTGTTTAAAGTATTGCCTGGTGTGCAGGAGGATGGCAAGGTCCTAATCAAAGCCTTCATTTGCATAGTAACAGTGGTTATGTAGGATTGGGTGGCAATGTGATGCTGTTCTACTGCTGCTGTTTCTAGGACCTTTTTCTCTCCAGCATCACCCACACATCAACACAAACGAGCTGGCAGGCATACACACACCCACAATAACACACACATACACACTTCTTCCGGGAACACTTAACACAGCCCACTCACCAACTCAAAGCAGCCATTTCCCATTTTCAATAGCAAAGTGCAATAAATGTGTACCACCTATTCAAGGCTTCCAGGCAAAATCCTTTCTTCTAATAATGAAAAATAGACAAAAAGAAGTCCATGCCAAATCCACTCAGTGGATATAACGTCAAACAACAGCTCCTAAAGCTCAGACCTGGGGCAAAATAACCTTGTAGATTTGTGTGAATGGTTTAGTTTTCTTAGTCAGACAACATTTTCAAAGTGAGACGTTGTGTCTCATGGCTACCTTGCTTTGTGATTTTCCTTTTTACCTCATGCTCGGTATCATTTTAAAATCTGTGAGACTCATGCAGTTCTTAATTAAAGCATGGCACAAAAATTACAACTCAGTTCAGGTAAGTAAGTTCATGTGTCCTAAAGGAAGATGCACACAAAGAAAGGAAAGAAACACTTATGAAACTATTCTGTAATTATTACTGCAAAGTGGAAGCACAGCTAATTATGTAGCAGAATCAAACACCATGACGACCCTGACCAGTTGGAGCTCAGGAAATATGAGAAATACTGAATGTGGACATAATCTGCTGTGCAGACAGTGAGGTGGCAGAAGGTAAATGTGGTCCTCGGTTGTGGAGTGTAAATGTACCCCGTCTCAAATTATTATGTAAGTGATATTTTTCTCTGATTTTCCTAAATGGTCAATGAAAATGACAGTCAGTATTTTTTTCTACTCATCAACTGGTAGAGGATAATTCAAATTTTATAAAAAAAAATTCCCAATGATAATTTTTATTTTTTTTTTAAATAAAAAACTCAAAATGCACCGTCACACATTATTATGCGCGTCTCAGTTTGAAAACATTTTATAGTTTGTAAAGACCTGAAAATGGTCATTTGTTGAATTTGCACCATCAGGAGCCATATTTACTGAAATGAAAAGCTATTTCAATCATTAACATCTGAACAGTCAGAGTTACATGTGGACATGGGAGCCCTTCTTTGACATCACCTTCACAATTCTTCATCCACTGAACTTATGAGTTTTTGGAGAGTTTCTTCTTGAATTTCTTTGCAGGATGTGAGAACAGCTTCAGAGCTGCTGTTTTGATGTGAACTGTCTCCACCCTCATAGATCTGCTGCTTGATGATGCTCCAGAGGTTCTCAGTAGGGTTGAGGTCAGGGCAGGATGGGGGCTGCACCATGAGTTTCTCTTTTTTTATGTCCATAGCAGCCAGTGACAGAGAGGTGTACTATGCAGCATGAGATAATACACAGTCCTGCATGAAGAGGATTTTTCTGCAGAAAGCACAGTTCTTCTTTTTGTACCATAGAAGAAAGTGGTCAGTCAGACACTATGGACTTTGCTGAGGTCACTTTCACACCTTCAGGGACCCCTAGGAGCCCTTCCTGTCTTCCCCCCATGGTTCCCACCAAAACCTGACTCCGCCACCTCCTTGCTGACGTCACAGCCTTGTTAGGACATGGTGGCCATCCACCAACCATCCACTGCTCCATCCATCTGGACCATCCAGGGTTGCATGGCACTCATCAGTAAACAGGACTGTTTGAAAATGAGTCTTCATGTATTTCTGGGCCCCTGCAGCCATTTCTGCTTGTGAGCATTGGTTAGAGGTGGTAAATAGTAAGTTTACGTACAGCTGCAAACCTCTGGAGGATCCTACACCTTGAGGTTGGTGAGACTCCAGAGGCACCAGCAGCTCCAAATACCTGTTTCATGTTTTGTAATAGCATTTTAGCAGCTGCTGTCTTAATCTGATGAATTTGTTCAAGAGAAACCTTCCTCATTACACCTTTATCTGGACGAACCTGTCTGTGCTCTGAATCACCTACAAATCTCTTCATAGCACAATGATCTTGCATTTTTTTTGTGAAAAATCAAATGTTTTCATACCTCGTGCAAGGCATTGCACAATTTGATGCTTTTTGGCAGCAGGGAGATCTTTTTTCTTTCCCATATTGCTTGAAACCTGTGACCTGCTTAATAATTTGATACAGTCTTCTGAAGTAGTTTTCCTTAAAATGGCCACACCTGGCAAACTAAATATCATAGGAGTCTGAGATTAATATCAGTGATCCACAGAGTCCTGAGACACAATACCATCCATAAGTTTAATTGAAAAACAAAAAATTAGGTCTTTATGACACTTAAATCCAATTTGCATAATAATTTGAGACGGGGTGTTTTGGAGTATATGCTGTGAAGATGTAGATGTTGCTGTGTCTCTCCAGCAGCCTATACTGCTGAGAAATCTTGAGGTCTTACACAACCACATTTAAAGACAGAGGGAGGGAGTGGGAGAGAGATGGAGAGGGCAGTACAACGGGCAGGGAAGTGAACATAAATGAACAAATGCAAGGAAAACAGAAACAAGCAGATCTATAATCACAGATATGTATAACTAATTTAAAAAGCCTCATATTAACCTGGAGACATGCATAGCTTTATTTAATCATACAGCCCATTCCATCCAGTGTCCATGTGCAGATGTCCTGGTTGTATGCAAATTCCTGAGATCCTGTGAGAATCGCGTACAACTACATGTTCTTGTGTTTCAAATACATGGGCCAGAGGGGTCTAGCACCAGGTAGTTCCTAGAGCACCTTTAACATTTGAACAGAAACCAGGTATCGGGAATCGATACCGGTACTCAACGGTACCAATTTTCCGTACTTTTGTATGTGTTTATGTAATTATTCTCAAAAATTTTCAATGTAACACATTAATTTCTCAATATATAGACTTATATATAGACAAATATATCAAAAAAACATCCTACGGTTTGTTTTGTATCATTGCAGTTGCTTCTTAAGCCTTGTGAAATTATACAACTATTACCAACAAAAAAAATATAATCAAACTGTATTCATACTGTGGGCATTTTGCTCTCAAAATATAAAAGTTTTTCTACTATTCTCTGTTTCTGTGGAAATACATGAGATCTGATGTTAACTAGTCCTTATCAACCAATGAACTTGGGTTAATGCTTACTTTTCTTTTGAATATATATTTTTGGGCCTTTAATGTTTTTGATGGGGACAGTGGAGACAGGAAACAGGGAGAAGAGGGAACGACATGCTGTAAATATTCGCTCCAGCATCGGGAGCTACAGCCTCTGTTTGTGTGGCTGCTCAGCAGCTGAGCTACTGGGCACCGGGCTGATGTTTTCTACACATCGTGATTTCCCAAAACTGAATAAATACCACACATAGCAACACAACACTGCTTTGCTAGCTTAATCATGTTGTAAGTAGAATATTCGCTGAAAAAAAAAAACGGCCATTAGTTATACTGCCGCCGGCACCTCCATCATTATAAGCTAACAGGTACCGTCTTTCAACAAAAATTACAAGTATTCCTGCCGCTGGTCTTGCACTTCACGTCACAAATATTGCAGCGAGTGTAATTTGTGTCACATTTTGAAAAGTGGAGCCGCACTTTTGACCGCTTTCTATCAGCCGTGCTCATTTTTTGACTGAACCCGCCAGTGTTGCCAACTCCTTAGTAAAGAAAGTAGCTATTGGCTGTTGTAAAAGTCGCTGGAAGTCACTAAATGACGTCATCACCCAATTTACATAATTGACATTGGCATGTAATTGTAAGACACTGTAGGAGAGAGGAATAATGTCGTGGAAGAGACAAAGAGTGATTAAAAAAATGTCCTAAATATGTTTAGAACTACAAATGAGCTTTCTTGGTTCTTGTTTTGTTTTTTTATTTTGACATTGAAATATGCCATCGCTTCTCAAAATAACTTCTGGACTATTGCTTTGTCTCTCTAGGGAATGTGTGTTTCCACATAGTTCATGTGGTCTTTTTTTTTCTTATGTTGTCCACAGAAGGATCAGAAAATGTCCTGTGAGTGCTTGTGCCCGTTTTTTTCAGAATAAACTTTAAATATCTGGCAGTTATTTACAATTTACTGCCTGTTAACAGAGTGTAATGATGGTTTAAAATGAAGAAAACCACAAAAACAGAATTTCGTTTTAGTGGAGAAAAAACTATGAAATTGAGCATTATTTTATTTTATTTTTTAAAATCCATAGGACAGTTCTCCGCATATTGGCTGTAAAGCGCTACACCTCCGCTTTCAGAAATCTTTGTTTTTTTTTCCAATAGCACAAACGGTGACATAATTATGGTTATGTGAGGCGTTTAGTGTTTACCTGCAATGGGCCGATCCACAGCCGACCTATCTCCGACTTTGAAAGAGAGCACATAACCCCGCCCTCTGGGAAGCCGCGTCCAGCCAGCTGCTTCTCAGACACATTTACAGATGTTAGGAGTAGAATGCCGACGTACGCCCTGAGGCCGACGACGGCGGGATGTATGTGTGCTATCTGGGTAGTAGTGACTGCAGAACGATACGTGCTTTCACGTCAGCGTCGCCAAACACTAGAAAAGTCGCCTATAAGTGTCGCTAGTCGCTTTTGACAAAAAAAGTCACAGAGGACTGGAAAGTCGCCAGATTTAGCGAGAAAGTCGCCAAGTTGGCAACAGTGGAACCCGCGGTTACAGACATCTTGTGCGTGCAAAGCTGTGTTCAGGTCCGGCATGGAAAATCGTCTACTCTTCCACTCCCTCACAGTCACTATGATGTGATTAGGTACCGAAACATAGCACCATTTGATTTTACGTGAATCAGTACTCGGTAGTACCGACAGAATTCGGTCGTTACCTAAAAAAGCACTGAATTCGGTACCCATCCCTACGTACAACCTCACAATTTACCTTTCAAATCAGCTGTTCTCTTGTTTTCAGATCACCTGGACTGACCTCCACATTACACTGATCCCACCACCTGTGTTCTGCCACACTTTTCCACACATTCACCTCCTTGTTTAGATACATCTTGATTTTCCTGTGTGGACTACGATGCCCTGGTTTGGTAATTTTTGCAGATGAACCGTGTAACCTCGGCCCTCTCTGATCTCTCAATGTTCCATGTTGAATAACAACTGTGAGCTGTGGGATGTTTTGGGTCAAGCAAAACACCCTCAGAAATTCATCTTTACTTTTTAATGTCCACACCTGTTCTTTCTAAGCTGTGTGTAAACAGTGGCAGTGCAGGAATGTCTGGCACACAGGGACAGAGGAGGATGGGAATCAGCACTGTGTTAAATCACTGCAGCTCTGGATGGGAAATGGAGCTTTTGTCTTCTCAATCTTGTTTCCTCCATCTGTCTTCCACCAACTCCCATATTAAAGGTCACACTGTTCACTTAACTCCACAATATGAAAACAAAAAGTAGCAGTAGCACGACATATATGTCAGATTTGTCTCGGAGGTTGACATTAAGCAATAAGAAGATGGGGTCAGGGATTTAATGGGGGCAATGTGGCAGCCCAGGGATTTAAGACCCTGTAATTGCACCAAGGTTAAGTCTAGCTGGGTCCCTTTGTTGCATATCTGTCTTTCTTGCTCACCTCATTTCTTGCTCTTGTGACCTGTCACAATCAGAACAGGTAAAGTGAACCGTGGAGAAGGGTTTATCTGTGGAAGTATTCAGTTTTATGACAGTTCACCTCCTGACTTGTGTTATTCACGACAGACATGTTGTTGTTCATGTCATGAGAGGGTTATGTAGAGACCAATGTTTTACTTGAATTAAATATATATATTAGTGTTTTTCATTCTCTTTATGCCCTCTGTTAATTCAGACACATTTTCCAAACAATTAACACATACGTCTAATCAGAGGCTTTTTGCCCAAAATGACACATTTTGTTTGCAAAAGACCCTTCCAGCATCAAAATGTTTAAAACTGGCAGCAAAAGTGAATATTTTTTTCAACTAACTCAACTTCAGCCCAAACCAATAGATCCCCACTGTCAACCACAACACACCTGACAACAGAATACAAAATACAACGATCAGTGCGAACAAAGCCATCCTGGTTTGTATTCTGGGCTACATGTTCAAAAGTGACCTGACATGTAAAATACTGTAATTGAACCCAAACAGAAAGACTATTTTTTATTGACGCCATTGTTACACACTTGGCTGAAAAACTGAAAGAATTCACAGATTGGATGTTCATATTTTCATTATTATTCTTTTACCTTCAGATTCTGAGTCTGATATTTTGTGCATGTGCACAGACAAAAAAGAAGTCAAAGGGGTAACATTGTGTTTCATCCGTTACTTGGTCACGGAGTGCACCTCCACCACGTACAGCCACTCTTCCTCTTATGGCTCCACCTCTCACTCCCACTCACCCTCTGGCTTATCTTTGTCCTTTGTGATCCATACTTGCTGCACCAACAAATAATAGGCAGCTTCTTATTGGTGGATACTGACTGGTTGGTGAATAAAGATTCATACCTATTAGAGTTGCTTTAGATTTTGTTTGGGTGATTGATTAGCATAATGCAATACTCAGTCATTGACTTTGGGTCTATTAGTGTTGATTTCACACTGACTTCACTTTCCTAATGCCTGTTGTTGCTCTGTTACATTCATGAAGTTGACTGATTAGAAATATGGCTGACGTGACGAGACATTCACTCGACATCCAGACAACGCTTTACACTGTTGATTTGAAATACTTACGATAGCCCTTTAGTGTAAAATTGTAAATAATTTGGTTTGTCAATAACAGTTCTTCATAAGTCCCGCCTCCTGCTAGGTTCTAATTGGTTACTGAGTGAGAACTGACAGTGATGAGGTCGACCTTTTGACAAAAGTTGAACTATTGTCCACTGAAAGCGCCGTGAGGGCAGTAGTGAACACGTCTACACACTGAGGGCACCAAAGATGTTAAACGCTGTCAACAATGGACTAGACGAACTTTGTAGAGCAGACAGATGCCACCAGTGCATCAAAAGCTGCTTTAACTCTACTGAACATCAACAGCAACTTGCTGCATGTCACCAGTGTCCAAACCATACTGTGTCGGACTGACTTACAGACTTACATAGTCATCTGAGGGCTACACCAAGACCAAACTCACTGTTTATATTACTGTCTCACCTTGGCTGTAGTAATGTGTGATGTGTACTGTTTCTGATTTAAGATTTGCTCTGTTCTTGTGCAACGTCTTTCCACTTCCAAACCAATTTGGCCAGTCCTGAGCCATTAGGCATCGGCATCTGTTATGTGAAGCATATTTAATTCTCTTCTTGGCACCATTAGCTCGTCCTGGCACCACCTTCCTCTCCAGAAGTTATTAAAAAGTCAAGTGTGTCAATAGCAGATCACTTGATCATTAGATCATTTGCACTGGAAGGAGAGTGAAATGAAGTACAACTCACAGTTTTAATACACTAATTAAGAACTCTGCACTGTCTAATTCTTTACATTAAACATTTAAACTGTGCTTGTGTGCTTTGTAGACAAAACATGAAAAGTGACTGTATCAGACTGTAATGTGTAGTTGTTTTCCGTGCTTTTTCCTTTCAGTTCATGGTTGCTTGATAAAATGTCCTCAGTGAATGTTTGGATGGATCTAGCTTTGTTATCAAACATTCAAACGTTCAAACATCTTGAGCCTAAAATCTTTACTTTCAGAGGAATGTGTTCAATATTTCATGCTGTGTAGATGGTGTTCCTCAAATTGCTCATTGTCTGCAAATATGTCACGTTCAGTGCTCACACACGTGCTCTCTCCCTGCTGCTAACACAATGAAACATGTTGAAAGGAATGAAGAAAATTGCTGGTGGAACCACTTCTTTTCACATCCAGAGACTCTATAATTGAAGAGGTTCTTTCAGAGAACACTCACATCCAGTTCCTCTCTGCTAATGAGCCTTTCCTGATTGAATCCACATTTACTGAGCTGATGGAGGTGTATGGAGCTTTAATTAACCAGGCAACGACATGGTGAATCAAATGTTATCTTCATTGTGTTGTAAGTTCACTAGGTTTCTACCTGTAGATCAGGAATACAGACTGACCACAGTGTGGATAGTACACATATAACAGTGGGCAGTCATGTGCGTATATCACTCCACATGTATATGCATGTGAAATATTGGTGGTGGTGGTTTCAGAGGAGTGATCCACTTATGCTGTGATGCAATTATAAGGAACAGACATAATGAGAGGCGAGCTATAGGATGTAGGAATGTTCCTTTTCTAATAAGGAAAATCTGAACAGCAGTTTGAACACATGTCTTTTACTGGATTTTAATTTCCTTTCACTTTCTACAGTCTGGTAACCTGTGTGTGTGTTTGTGTCTTGACAGTAATTGAAGGAAATGTGTTTGAATAGTATATCGACATGAGCTTCACCTGCAGACCCTCAGGATCCTTCTCTCCAATCTTTTATGTTTTCACACTAAGCAGCCTCCTGACATGTAATCTGTAGCAGCTGGTGTGTACATACTTACTATAGCTCTAAATGCATCAGTCTCAGTGTACGTGTGCTTCTTTCACTTAACAGGCTGCAGGTGTAAGAGGCCGGGCTGACATGTAATCTGTTAATAGCAGTGTGTGTGACGTGGGCTGAGTGGGGTGAACAAGACATCCAGCCCACCCTACTGTATGTGTTTGACACCACAGCCTCATACAGGGTGACAGCTCAGCTACTGATCCTTCACAGGTGGCTTATCATACTGTCAAATACAGTAACAGAGCCTGAAGGCACCAGCAGCCCATCCCACAGGACCTTTGTCTTGTGTGTGTGTGTGTGTGTGTGTGTGTGTGTAGCCTTATCTTTTACATGAGTGTAGTGTGTGTAATGTTTTTTACTTCCATCTGTTTTATAGCCTGGCCTGTAGATCAGAAATGACAAAATTATGAAACCTCACATTTTGTTTGAATGTTGCCGCTCTGCTAATCCATCAGTTCATCCATCAGTCTCAATGTAAAACAGCTGTTTGTGTATTTTCACTAGAAACAATCTTTATATCAATCAGAATTTGGAAAAGCACCCACTGAAATACTATGTCCTTGGGTCATTTTTTTCCCCTTTGTCTTTTGGTGCTTTTACATCTTTATGTGGTTGTTTTGTGTCACCTTATGCTAATTCTTTTTTCCTTTTTGTTGTCTTTGGATGTTTGTACCCATTTTTGCGTCTCTTTATTGTCATTTTGTGTTTTTATTGTTGTTTCGTGTCTCTGTATAGTTGTTTTGTGGTTGTTGTATCTCTCTGCGGTTTTGTGAGTCTTTGTTGATAGTTTGTTTTGTGGTCTTTATTTGCATGTTTGCAGCCGTTTTCCTATCTTTTTAATGACTGTTTTGCTACTTTTTATGGCTGCTTTGTATTTTCTTGTGGTCCTTTTGTGTCTTTTTGTAGTCATTATGTTCTGTAGCTGTTTTTTAATCTTTTTGGTTGTTATGTGTTTCCTTATGGTTGTTTCTGTGTCTGTGGACATTTATTGTATCTCTGCAGAGGGACACAAAACAACCACAAAATCGATATTGATTTTGTGGTTGTTTTGTGTCCCTCTCACATCTCTGTAGTTGTGTTGGCCAGAATGCTCGTAAATCATTTCTGACCCTTCAAATTCCTGTGCCTGTGCCTGTGCCTGGTGGGCCTGCTCAGTAATCTGTCTGCAGCAGTACAGTCTCACTATTGAATATTGAATAAAATATGAGTGATAATGGTCAATGTGAGGATTTAAAAACTTAGGTACTTGGGGTGGGGGGGGTTGGGTTTCTCCTCCTTCCTCCTGATTACACTTCATCCTCCCTCTGGTCACTGAGACGTACTGATCAGGCATAAGTGTCAGTGTGAGACCTCAATCTGTAATCAGTCACCTGATCGTCCCTCCATCCTCCATTATCTCATTCTCTCATTTATCCACCTCATCAATAGAACAGGGTGTGGAGGGTGTGGAGGGGGAGACTTAATGAAGGCTGAGGAAGAAATTGCTCTTGATTGGAAACAAGCTTGTCTGATTATCTCTGCACTAACAATAAGTGGAAGGGCGGGAGAAAAAGCAGATTTATTTTATTTTATTTTATTATTAATTGTCTGTATTGATCTTGTCTTGCCCTTCCCCCTTCCATAAATCCCCAGTCACGCACACACTCTGCACTTATTGTACAAGGTTGAACTTCTGTTTTTGTTTTATTGTTTTTAATGTGTTGTGTTGTCCTGTGTGTATATTGTGAATGCTATGTATGCAGCTACTTGCACTGTATGCCCACGACAAATTTCCCCATCAGGGACGATAAAGTTTAATTCAATTCAATTCAATTGTCATCAAATTGATAACAAAACAATTGATATGAGAGGGCTAACATAATACAGTGGTTGTTTTGCAGTTAGAAATAACAAAAGGGATTTCAATTTAAAAATCTCTCTCCTTTCCCTGCTTACTCAGTTTGATCCTATTAGTATCACATGCGCAGGAACCCATATTAGAATTTTAAAAAACATTTCCCTGGAAGCCTGACAGCAACAGGTCAACTCTTCTATCCTCTGAGAAATCCCGCTCCTGACACTCAGAGCCTTGTTATTGTCAATGCAGTCAGGTTTCCAGGGCCTGAATTAACACCACAGAACAAGTCCAGCCACTACCTCCACCACACCTCATCCTTTATCTGGGACAGGTACCCTCTGGGATGGACAGCTGCTTTAATGGATCCCCCTCTCAGCCTGGAGCTCTGTCAACTTCCCAGCCACCCGCTCCTCTCAGCTCCACTGCATCAATCATACACACAGCACCACAATGTCACCATTACTTCTCATTTCCTACCAACAGGGGGCAGAATGAGTCAAACACTATCATATGGAACAGGAACATTGCACGTACATGCTTGGTGCACACACATCAGGACAATCTATTATGGTACAGGTCCCACTTTGCCAAGTAAGCACACAGCTCACCGCTCAGCTATTCATCTCAATTACAGCTGAGGGAGGCTGATGAATCGTTGCCTGCACTAGTTTGTCCTTCCACTGCTTCTTATCTCAAAACACTCCAGGAGAGACTGCAGGGGTCAGCCATGTGTACTCCTGTTTGTGTGTGTTTGTGTGTTATATCAGTTATTAGAGAACAGCTGGTGGCTGAGTTCAGAGAGACGTGAGGTGAGGTTGTGAGGAATAGGAGTTAAAGCACCAATATAAACAGTCACACACTGGTAAATACCACACACGCACACACATACACACACACACACACACACACACCAATTTATTTTTCCATTCACTCATCCAGCTCCTCTCACAATAACACACCTGTATGAGGTCGTGGTGCTGCGGTGTAGTGTGGCCAGATTAATTTCAAGTCTCTCCATTTCTAAAGGTAATACTCATAGCAAGCCTGTGTGTGTGTGCGTGTATGTGTGTCTGTGTGTGTGTGTGCGCGCGAATGAAGCTTCTTGAATTCATCACGATGCAGATCACCTCTAGAGGAGTGGTTGAGTCCCGCCACCTAGTGGTATAAATGGACCTGTGCTCAGTGCTGTGTGTGGAGCAGTGAGTCTCCCTCATTAAAATCCTTGGGAGAAAACTCTCATGAAACCTGTAGGACAGGGGTACTCAATCCTGGTCCTCGAAGGCTGCTGTCCTGCATGTTTTAGATGTGTCCCTCTTCCAACAGACTTGACTGAAATGATCAGTTCATCATCAAGCTCTGCAAAGCCTGATAATGATCCTGGTCATTGAATCAGGTGTGTAGGAAGAGGGACACATCCAAAACATGCAGGACAGCAGCCTTCGAGGACCAGGATTGCGTACCCCTGCTGTTGGAGGTCTCTCTGATGATGTGACCGCAGCCTGACTGAAACAGAACTTTTAAAACTGATTTTATAGAGAAGACACATGAGGGCTGTTTTGTGTGGACTGAATTGGTATGATTCTTCAAAGGTCCTCAGAAAGTTGCTTTCCTAAACAATTAATGTTTATTTCCTTTTATTCATTGTAGACAGTAGATCTCCATCTTTACTAAGGGAGTCCTATGTCTCACTGCCTGTTTGCTGAAATATTGATCTGACCAGTAACTATAGCTGTTAAAAATGTAATGAAAAATAAAATGAAATGTACTCCATTTGAACTAGTGCATTAGCTTCTACTCCGCTGACAACATATGAAGGTAGCTACATGTTAGCCTGTTAGCTAAAGGCTTGTTGTCACTGCTCAACAAACACCATGGCACCAATATTAAATATACTGATACATCTGTATGAGAGCCAAAGTAAGTGCTCATTATGTTTATGGTGAAAAGGCCTGTTGTCTTGTTGTTTTTCAGACGTTACAGTTGGATACAAAGTGCTGTCAGGTATTCAGAGCGCTTCAGTATCTCTCACTCTACACAGTGTGAGCATCATGTGACCTGAAGTGACTTTTCCTCTCATTCTCAGATAATTTACAATGTAAGTCCATCCACTCATCTTCTGAGTGCTCCACCCTGTCATCCTCCCTGCACTCCCTCATCACAATGGGAGGTTATCACTGCTACATTATATTTTCCGTTTGATGAATGGCACTCACAGGCAATTATACAAGTGAGGTTGTCAGCTTGGCATGAGTGTTTTTGGATTTGAGCAGGCTTTTCTCTGGCTCTGAAGGTGGCCAGGGACATAACAAGCTCTGCCAGTTGGAGTTGTGCCAGCCACCCTGTAGAATATTTAAAGTGTCTCAGTGGAGATCTGTGGGAATGAAGATCTGCCTTTTTTTTGTTTCTGCCACAGACTGATGAAGCGGAGAAGAGTGTGCATGTGAATGTGTGTGTGTGTGTGTGTGTGTGTGTGTGTGTGTGATGCAGAACAGAGCTTTGAGAAGAAACACAGCTCACATCCTCTTTCTCTTACATTGTCCCATCTCTCATAGACTAATGTTCTCTCTTTCTTTTGTCTGTAATGGACAGCCACCAGCTAATGGTTTTTAGATACTATCCTCATCCTGATGGAAACACAGATATTTATTACTTAATGAGACCTCACTCTGACAGGAGAAATAAACACACACATCAACTGCGGCTTATGAAAATTATTAAGCACTGCATTGTATTAGAAATATTCCCCATGTCTTGAAAAGACAAATGATTTCATGTTCATTATAAACAGACAGTGTACGGTTAGGGTTCAGTAATGTGTTGCTGCCATATTGCTTTTCATTTCCTTGGAAAATCTTTTTACACAACAGATTGTGTAAAGATTTTTGTGATCCTAAAAAATATAACATCAACCAGAGCCACAACACAGAGGAAAAGAACTGATCCCATCCAGCACCATCAGGAGATGTACTTCCTTCTGTATAACCCTCAGTTAGCAGCTGGAAGGTCTGACGTCTCCTCCCACTGTTACTCAACATGTAAAGACAACTGTTTTCCACTAGGGGGAGTGGAAGCACAGCATTTTGGGGAAGTCCTCATCCTCCAGATGGCACTGATACTGTATGATGCTTTCATGCTTTCAGCTTTCAGTAACAGTGCATAGGAAATCAGCATGTGATGATGATGGACCACAGTGCTTCAAAGAATAGTGTTTCTGTAAAACTGACCTTGAGACTGGGTTTTGAACAACCTGAAAGTTCTCGCTGCTTAGTATCAGGTGAATATTTGTCCATAGACATTGAATGCAGCAGGAGTGACCACATTATATATTTATATATTTATTTTATACCCCAGCCCTCTGACATCCCCCCAGTACAGGAGTGAGGAGATGGATGATTACATTTGTTGATCATTCTAATCCAACACAGTGCAGGAGGCTCTGTGGCACTGAGGGAAGACAGATGGTTGAAAAGTATAAGTCAAGATGATCGGTTGTGAAAGCTCATCAGCCTCAGTGGGAATTGGGAGGAGTTTGAGGAATTGTTCAGCTCCTGAATTAAGCGTAGTCTGATATCAAGTTACTTTGGAGCAGCCAAATCTCCGTTAATTGTTCTCCAATCCTCTGTCACCTCCTCCTAAACTGAAGAAGGATGTTTGGGAACAGCAAATCCTTCCCAATTTGAGCCCACCAGGCAGCAATGTGCTGTACATTCAGTTGGGAGGATGTTCTCCTCATGCCATTTCAGTGGATTGCTAACCCAACCACATCTTCTTCTTCTTCTTCTATCTGTCTTTGCCTTCCTCCTTTGCCTTTATGCATCTCTCTTTTCTTTATCCTTCTCTCATGCCTTCCTTTCTTGTTAATTTCTTGCTGTCACTTCATTCACTGGTTATAAGCATCCTGAGAGTGGTTTAAATACAGCTCAGCTTTGACCCAGAAGTGGCCTGTGTCCTATAGGAGGCAGTTGTTGCATAATTCAGTCGTTCTTTTTAATCTAAACATGACTTTAAGGATTGTGGGAGCAGAAGTAATCAGGACATAGCTGTTAGAGTTGAAGATGCATCCTAATCTTTTTCAAGGAGTCTGAACTATGACACAGAAAGTATCCTCGCGAAACCACTGATGAAACACGCTTTCAGTCCTCTGTGATGGTGCAGATACTATATATGGAATATTCATCTTTAATATATATTATATTTATCTTTATCTAGGAATACATTTAAAATTGTGTGAAAATGCAATGTTCCAATGGGCTGTCTCACTTCTGTAATAATATTAGATCTTCTTCTTCTCCTGTAATAATATTAGATGTCATGCCTAAAGTCTGGTAGGCAAACTGGATGTAGAGGTCAGTCTCTAAAACTGCTGCTTAGAGCTTTGTGGAAGGTAAACAATATTATTTTTACTGTCTACATTGTATCATTTTTTTTAAGATAAAGAAAAAGTTATTTGTTGTATTTGTATATAAATGGGGCCAGTGATTAGCACTGTTGCAAGAAGGTTCTGAGTTCGAATCTGGGCTCCGACCTTTCTGTGTGAAGTTTGCATGTTGTCCCTGTGCATATGTGGGTTTTCTTCAGGCTCTCCGATTTTCTCCTTTCTTCTTCTTTTTCTTGTTCTGGCAGTTGGCAACACATTGTTGCTTTGGTTCTAGATGCAGGGTTTGGTTTGTCCATTCTGGGCTACTGAAGAAACATGGAGGCACGTGATGGCCTCTGGGAACATGGCCTGACCTATGTAGATGTAAAGTCAGTGATACCACAAGGATTATGTTTTCATGTTATTAATAATATCTTCTATTTCTGTTCATAGATCTCCCTAAATATTACACACCGCTCCTATAATATATCACTTGCCAAAAAAATTGATTGGCAACTGATCCCAGTTTCTCACTTCCTCAGTTGCTGCAGTTTGTTAACACACCAGACAGAGCTGCAGAGTCTTGGTGCACATGTTGTCCACCTTTGGAAACCTCTGAGGTCTGGTCTGTGTTAGCTGAGCGCACCGTGTTGTGATCAGTGGACTGTCCCCAGTCGGCCACGAGCAGTTTGCACTCTGCTTTTTTTGGATGTGTTTTAGCGCATTGTGATAATCTCCTGGAGCTTTGTAAGTCAGCAACATTGAATCAGATTATCAGCTGGAACACACTGAATTGGAATACATCCAGCCACAGCATTTAGATGAAATGGCATTTGTCCTGTTAACCTCTGAGCTCAAACTCATTTCAGATGCTCTCGGAGGAAATCTTTTACAGTAGACAGAGACAGGATGATGGTCAACAGCAAACATGTCTGATGTTTCTAAAATATGTAGGCTTAGTACTTAATGAAAGTACTCTGCAATTCAGGACACACACATTCAGATAAAACTGCTGATGTGTGCACATGTCTCCAACCACAAGTGCCATCATAGACCACACTGCTCCGTACACTCATGTATATATGTATAAATGCACTCATGCATGTATAATCCTTATACATCATGTATATATTTAAAGTAAAACATATCTGAGTGAATGCTCCCAGATCATAAGAGGAAGTGACTCAAACCAATCAACCCAAGTTAAATCCTCTTGCGTTGACATTTAATCCCATGAACATTATAGTGTGCGCGCACATATGCATTTGTTCACATCTGTCATCCACACAGCGCACATTGTTATGCTCTGTCAGGACACAAACACACACACACACACCTGCAGCTTTCTGCTTGTACAAGTAACTGAGTGTGTGATGCTGCAGTGTTTCAGAGGTTTTCTGTGAGTACATGTGAAATTATGATCCATTTAGAAACATGGTAAGTACAACAAAAAACTCTGTAGAGGGAGGACTAGTGCTGAAAATCTTTCACTGATTACTGTTGATGTGACAGTAATTAGAGTCAGAGACGAAATCCATTAATCCACTTTAATATATGTGACAAAGTAACATGAGAGAATGGAATCAGTTTTCTCTAGGGATGGGTATCGTTAGGATTTTTATGAATCCGATTCTCATTTTGGGTCTGCTTATCGATTCCGGTTCCTAACGATTCCTTATTTCGATTCCAAAAACAAAAAAACAAGAAGCCAAATGTATATTTAACATATTACTTTCCCACACGTGTTTTCCACGTTGGCCACTCTCTCTACTAAAATGAATCCTTTTTTTAAATTTATTTTTTAACATTACCCCTTTTCCACCAGACAAGAACGGGTGCTAGTTCTGGACTGGTGGTTAGTCGGTTCAGATCCCGTTTCTCCTATGAACCGGTTTGCTTTTCTACTGGCAAGGAGCCAAGTTGGGTCCGCGTCACGTAAAAGGTCAGTACGTCACTGCATAGGTAGCCAGTTCACAACAACCGGCCGCTAGCCACTGTTAACAAACTACTGTTACCCTGTTACTATCAGTCCATGAAAAAAATATTTTTTTCAGCAGATATTCTATTTACAACATGATTGAGTTAACAGTGGAAAAGGGGGAACTTTCGACCGCTTTCCCCGGTCCATGTCCTGTTGCCATGCGGTGTCACGTGATGTGTTAGATACGTAACAGACAGGTCCTGGCCAATATCTAAAGTCCGTTTAAAAACCGTTGTGTAAAATGAGCGCATCTAGGAACCGATAAGCGGAACCGAAATTATAATTTTTTATGGGTACCCGGTACTCACTAAATTTTATTTGGTTCCTACTTGGAACCGAATTTTGGTACCCAACCCTAGTTTCCTCCCATAGTCCAAAGGCATGCTTGTTAGGTGAATTGATGAGTCTAAATTGTGTAGTGGTGTGAGTGTGAGTGTGTGTTAGCCCTGCAATAGGCTGTTGACCTGTCTAGGGTGTACCCTGCCTCTTGCCCGTCGACAGCTGGGATAGGCTCCAGCAGACCCCTGTGACCCAATGTATGGATGAAGCAGGTACAGAACTGACTGACTGACTGACTGAATCAGTTTGACTTTTTATGTCCACCAAGTTTTATTTTCACCACAACAACAAACTACTGAACAGATGTTGGTTGATATATTGTGAGAGGCAGAGAATAACCCAAAGAACAAATAATGTAATTTTGAGCAACATTTGTGTCTGAAAAAAATCCTGCCATAAATCTGCCATAAAGGGCAGTGTTGCTAATTTACCACAAGAGAGCAGCAGTGTTCAGTTTATAGCAGGGATTCCCAAACTGTGGTGCGCGACATGAAAAGAGTAATGGCGGCCTATGCAGAATTTATTAAAAACAGGTAAATTGTCAGGGGTGAAATCAGAAGTTAAGATCAGTAATGATAGAGAAAGAGGAAGAAGAGAGGCAAGAGGAACCGAGAGCTGCGTTGGAATGAACCATGGGTTTCTGTGCAATGTTATCACAGATATGCACATGCAGGAAGGAGGCAGAAGCAGGACATTTTCGAGTGGAGTGGAGTAGGTACCATGTAGTGGAAAAGCGCCAATTGTTCACAAGCGGAGTCAAGCAGCAAGAGCAAATGACAAGGAGTTGTGCTGTTAACTGCAGAAACAGGCAAAAGAATGGATGGAAATTGTAGAGTATCTTAAGAGGATCTCATCTGTTTGCTAAAAGAAGAAGATGATGGCTCCAGGTCAATCGGCTCTGTGCACGATGTGGCTAAGTGACTTCCGCTAACCGAACGGAACGGCGTTGAACACTTCCTGCTTCGCTCATTTCGGCTGACTCAGAATCAATGCATGGCATGCAGACTAACACAATATAGCATGTTTCCATAACACATTTAGCCCACAAAAATTGCAAACCAACCTGGTATCAAAGCGGATGTCATCATCTGAGCCGCTCTAGACCAAAACGGATCCGCAGCTGCAGCCCCTCAAGTTGACGCTGAAGCAGGTCCACTCATCTCCGCAGATTTACGTTTTCCTCCTGCAACTCGTAGACCATTACTCCAGTGTTCTCCAAAACACAGTAGTCATGGTCAGGAGTAGCCACCAACTCCATGTCCATATCTGACTCCACAGTCGGATCTGCTGGTGCAGGGATCTCCCGTAGCCTGCGCTCCCACACACTGGGTCTCGGGTCTGGCAGTGCGGAGTTGTTCCACACAGATAAAACAGGAATGGCCCCCTTTTTTAGGCACTTCTTTCCATTGGGAGTATCTGTAATATCCCCAGGTAAGAAGTGCCTGCTGCACACTCTTGTGTCTTATATAATGCACAACATTATCTTTAGGGAAGCAGTGGAAGCTCATTGTAGAATTGTACAGTGAAGAACACGTACACTGAGGTACACAGCAGTGACACCCAGATCCCCTTATCCTTTGGAAACTTAATCTCCTCTTTTGGACA